>JACBWW010000004.1:48716905-48828586 GCA_020086605.1 Lanius collurio
TACTGACAGTATGATAATATATTAAATGGAGTTATTAATATTACGTATTTTACATAATTCTGTACTTTTTAATCATATATACATATGTTTATTATTATTTTTACATATAATGTGTATCTATCTATACATTATATATATATAGGCATATATAACTGATTTTTATATGTCATTACACCTGTTTTCTATATGTTCATAATATACATATTTATACATAATTTTATACTGAATTTCCCCATCTAGTCAATCCGTGTTCATAAATATTCATGGTAGCTATACAGGTATAGATGCTGTTTTTCCTCGGTACATAAAATCTGGCAAAGCACTGTAGATTTTGTCAGAGATAATACCAGATGCAGGTGAATTACCCTTTCTGTATTTTATTGGAATATGTGTTCCATTTGCATATGCAAATATTACACCTCAATAGATGTTCACCCTGCCATTAGAACAGAGTCTGAACCTAGACCTTGGGTAACAAACTTTCATATGCATGGTCTTTAACAACTGGAGACTTTTGGGCAGGCAAAGAATGAGCATCCCTTATGGTTAAATCTATCTTCAAGGATAATGAAATAGGCAATCTTCAAGGATAAAGTAATAGGTAATTGGTAATAGGCAACAGACTGTACTTTGCCTCTGCTAAAGTCAGTGTATTTTATGAATTTTTTAAGGGCTTCTGTTAAGTGAAACTCTGTTTTTGTGAAAGTCATTACTTTTTTTTAAATCATATTAAATCCAGGTCTTCTGAATTCCACAATGTCAAGATAAAATTTTATCATCTAGTCAGTAAGTTTATGTATTCTCACAGAAACCCTCCTGAGAGCTTCCTGAGTACACTTCTCTTTTATCTAAGGGGAGACCAGACTTCACAAAACAAGACTCGTGAGGATTCAGTGAACAAGTTAATTGGCATGTTAATCTACTCTTATGATTATCCTAATGAGTAATACTGCAAGGGGGTTTGAAAGTATGTTATCAAAGCAAATACCTCAAACCAGAATACATACATCAGACCATTAAATATTTGATTTTAAAACCTGATTTCTCAGGATATGGCCGTGCAATTGAACATGAGCCAAAATTACCTCAAGTTGACCATAAGTGAATCAATAGTTTACCAGACTATTCTAACAATACACTTACATTTTATCATGAGAGTCAGACATTAAACTAAGATTAGGTGAGATAGTGAATGAGATTTGACCAGGAACACTGGTAGGCGTGAATTTACTTCAGTGAGCAGCATCAGAATTAAATCTGTTTCATGTTACAGAATATTATGTGATGAGGAGTATTTACAGTCTTGTTTATTTCAAACAAAATAAAAGGATGAAAATCTGATCCCAGTGAAGTCTCTGGAGGGTTTACAAATAACTGAAGTGAATATGGTTTTTATTCAGTGCTTTTTAACTTAGTTACCCTAGGAAAAACATTACAGAGATGAAGATCAAGACAAGTAGCGCTGATTTTCTCTGTGTAAGTAGACTGAAACATAGCTGTGAGAAAATGTTTATATACTGGCACTGATTGTTACATTTGAAACACTAATTATAATACTTAAAATAGTTTAATTTTACCACAAATAATTTTAACATCAGTATAATGCAGCAGTGTTGTTCCACCTTCCCTGAAGGTAGTGACCTTCAGGACCAGAGAGGGATAGTTCCAAGATCTGCTGGGGTAGCTTGGGATTTAAAGATTCAAAGTGTCACCAGTTTCAGACACACTTAACACCCAAATTACTCAGCAACACTGAGTGTCTGACCCAACTAATATTCTATAAGCTATAACCATTTCCATAAATATCAGCTGACTCTATCCATAATGGTATTTACTTCATTCCACACTCAACCTTATTTTTTCCAGATTTATAGTCTCAAAGAGCTTGTACTCTTTCTTCTTTTTTCCACCTACTTTCAACCTCCTTTTTAAAAATCCAGTTATCAATGGTATTAAGTTATTAAGCATTTACTAAAGTATGAAATTGTGTGCCTAGAAAGTTGAAGGAATGAATGTAGAAGTAACTTCAGAAGGATATACCTTCACTCAAATATTCCATAACTTTATTCAGTGTGCTGATTCAAGAAGATACGGTTAGCACTCTAGATAAAAAATAAAGTTGCTCAAAAATTATCCCTAGTTTAGGAAAATTTATGTTATTCTTATTTGGAACTGAAGTAGGCATGCATGAATAGTTTCCAATGAAATCTAGCTACTTCCAGACTTACTAAAATAAAGAAGGTATTAGTCTGAACTAACTCCTTTGAAAAACTGGGAGAGTATCAGTAATGACTTCACAAAATATCTCCCAACTTCACAGGAGGCTTTGATACTGTGATATTATACAAAGAACAGTCTACAAAGCAAGGTGAAAAGAACATATAGACAAAATTTCCAAAAGGTTTGCAAATGTGAAGTGTTCTGCATTGCATTCACCATTACAGCTGATCAAAGAGTACAAACCCTGAGCTATGAGGCAGGACTAGAAAGGTCAATAACAAAAGAAGGTAGAAGCTGACCCTTGGAGGAAAGTGCATGGGCTGTCTTTCAGGAGGTTAGAGAGCAAAGCAAGGTAGTCTTAAATTATGGAAAACACTTTAAATTATTGACAAAATCCCTTTTCTTTATAACTTGTATGCAGAATTAAAAATACTGCGCTAGAACCAAGCTGTGTTTTTTCTCTTTTAATAAGTAATTCTTCCCATTGCAGCAGTCTCATCTGCTAGAGAGTCAGCAATGGATGAGAGTACTCAAGGATCTTTGCTCCTCAGCTAAGCTGAACAGCTTACACCTTTATTATTCTCCCCCTTATTGATTTTTTTACTTCAAATCACATGACAAACATCGAATCTCCTTGAAGAAAATAATTGTTTTACAGTGTAATTTTACACTCCTCTGAAGAAAAGAGATGTGTATTTTTCCCTAAAACAAAACCGAGAGATTTTAAATTGATGAAGAAAATGGAAAGATGTCACTGTGGCAAACAGAAGAGAAAAATCTGGATTTTTTTTTTTTTTACTTTGTCTGGTCTTTAAACTTGCTGAAAATTTTAAGAGTACAATGTTGATCAAACTGAGTGACAGAAAGCATGAAACCCAAAGCCCAGTAGGGTATCCACAAAAAGTAAGCAATATCTTTGTAAAGCAGTGGGAAAATCACCCTCTGGCAATTTGCAATCATCACAAGTGGACTGCAAAAAACAAAAAAAAAAAAAAAAACAAATCCCCCAAAGTTCAGTTCTCTTCTTACTTAAACCCATGGTATTTTTGGAGCACAGACATCATTTTTTAGGATATTATTTATTATAATCATTATTTATTATATTATGCCATGTTCTTCTCTCCATCAATTTCTCTTAGCAAATAAGGTACCAAATGGCAAAAGTTTGTTGTTTTGTTTTGTTTTGTTTTGTTTTGTTTTTTAAGTAAATAACAGTATCAGAACAACAGAAAATAAATCATCAACACTTTTTTCCATTAGGGGATACAAAGATCTTTCAATATGACCAAAATATTAGAAATTCTTTTTATGCTTTCTAGCAACAAGGCTTTTTCCTGAAGGTACTTCCAATATGCCCTGTACACTGTATCTATATCTATATCTATATCTACATCTATATATCTATATATCTATATCTATATATCTATATCTATATCTATATCTATCACTGAGGTCATAAGATTGAGTTAGTGCTCACAGTGTTTCACGTTTCTAATTTTTAGCAACCATGATGCAGTTCCTTGTCCCAGGCAACTGACATTTACTGTCCAAATCTGTGATTTGTATAGGGAAACTGAATGATGGAGGACATGCATTTTCTTCTGCTGCTTAAGTTACATCAGGGTGTTTTCACTCAAACAAAAACTAATCTAACAGCTGCTGTGTACTTTTGTTTACATGCTATATGTCAAATCCTATTGTCCCCAAGGTACTTATGAGAGATGCTTTAGCAGTCATTTTCTTAAATACTGATGCCTATCCGAATTTGGATTTTTCCACCATTGAACAGAATGACAAGTACACGATTGCTGTACTTAAAGCAATCTTTCACAGCTGCTTTGCTTTTCCCGTGATCCCATTAAAATGACGGCATACGCCTGTGGGGTCTACAGTGTTACAGTACAGTGGAACAAGATGTTGATAGTACGCTACAAATTTGTACAACACAACTTGGCTTTTTTGTGGGAGCCACTCCTCTAGTCATCCTCCAGTTTGTTTTTAACCAGATCAAAATCTAATTTAAAACCTTGTCCATCGCTGTGCCCTTTTACTGAACACCCGGTTGTGTTAATTGTTTAGAAGTGAAAACTCTAACCCTCAGTGGTTAGTAGGCATGAAGACCTATGAAGGCTTCTCAGTTCCTAAAATGAGCATGAGTCATGTCTTTCTCGAACTGAACGAAGTAGCTGTGCATTAAATATGCTGGCACATCTTCTGCTTGAGCAAGTGGACCGAAATGGTGTGAATTGTTAATGCCTTGCTGCTTTGGTTCACGGCTTGTGATTGATCATTTGTAACTATATCTACTCCTTGTTCCATGAAATCAAGTATGGAGTAATGGGTTCATCAGATTTTTGGGTTAAATTGAGAGTGAAGAGGTACTGTGTGTGGAAATAAGAGTTGCCATGTTCGGGGCTGGCCTTGTAACAGCATGGAATCTAAAGGCGATATTCAAAACCACTTCGCTCATCATACGCTTACTGATTCTGAATAGGGTCCATTTGCAGGGGACATTTGGTACTTTTCCAATACACTTTATGCCTCTTTCTTCACTTCCACCATCCTGCACATCTTTTTTTTATTTTTTTTTTAATTTTTTTTTTTTTTTGTAAACTACCATAGCTTATAACAGGTCAGAATGGAAAATTAATAGATTTAAGTAACTTTCTATGAAAAGTTAAAATAGGCTTGGACTGAAATGACTGTCCTGCTAATTAATAATGTTACCTAAATATTAAGCCATTTGCAGGACTCAGGCTAAAAGAACTCAGCAAAGTTTTACTTGATAGGGAGAATTAAAATCTCATATTTCGTAGAAACCTGTTTTTCCAGGCAGAAAAAGAGAGCTCCACAGCTTTAATTTTACTCCTCAATCCTTTCATGTGGAGGAATGACACACATTTCCAGACATTACAACACAGCAGTGTGTGGGACCGCAGCAAATCCGAGCCAGCAGCAACCAGAAGTGACAACTTGTGATGGCCTGCAGGAGAGAAATCACAGGCAGTATCTCCACAGAACGAGAAAGGTGATGCATGTCAAAAGTGCTGCGATGCTCACACTGCTCTGTTTGTGCAACAGAAGCCTCTCCAGACTCACTGTGCCACCTCAGCTCCTCTAGGCAAATTCCACCAGTTCAGAATAAAACACAGCAAGGTGTTTCCCCGTTTTGAAACAAGCTATAGAAGTGATTTTGTTTCATGTTAATGTTCAGCTTGGAATGAATGAATCACTCTGCTCACATGAAGCTTACATCTAGGCTTTCTGTCTCCTCTTGCGCTGAAGTTCAGAGACAAAACTGAAATCTGGACAAATTTAAGACAAAAAAAGAAATACAGAAGTAATAATGGCCTACTTTTTCTCCTCATTTAAGAGTAAGGAGAGAAATGGAAGGGAATTAAATGAAAGTGCAGTGGAGGGGAGTGCACTGCATATATACATCTGTATATATTTGTAACAATTGTAACCCTATAAAGACAGAGAAATACAGAAGTTTAGTTTCATTTTATCCAAGGTAGGGCATACAAAATCTTTCATCTCTCTTCTTTGTTTAATATTTATCTTGATGAATGTAAGCACAGCACAAGTCTACAGCAATCTAGTCCATGCACATGTTTTGTCATGAAGAGTTTTGGGGTGGCTTCCACCCATGAAACTTTGGAAAAGCAGAGGAGGCCATCACAAATGAAGAAGTTGCATTTTCCAAACTCATTTTGAAAACGTCCTGTGTTTCCTCCTCTTTTCTCCTTCTGCCTTTATGCTAGTGCCTTGCAGCAGTCCAGTTTCTATATCCAAGTATTAAATCAGGCTCTTTTTTAACTAATTGGACTTACGATGAAGTTGTTGGCTCACAATTGTTATTGGGAAGCTTCCCCACACTTAGGCAAGGAGCTGTGCCACAATTGGAAGATGTTTATCAAGTCTATAAAGTCTTTTATAAAAACTATAATAATTTTCCTGGGAATTTCCTTTTTTAAATGCTAAACAACCTCCAGATGTTCATCTCTATTTCCAAAACATTCAGTACTCAATCATTTACAGAAATCTGTACAGATGCAATTGCAGCAGCCAGACAGTGAAAGGTCAAGACAGCTTTCTCAGCCACAGTATGCTTAGAATTCTTGAAAACAGGTCAATCTGACACCTTACTGCAGGTCACCTGGGGACTCCACAGCATCACAGAATGGCTGAGGTTGGAAGGGATTTCTAGAGGTTTTCTAGTCCGGATCCCTGCTCCAAGAAGGTCAAGCAAGAGCACTTTGGCCAGGGTTTTGGCCAGGGTATTTTGAATGTCTCTAAGCATGAAACTCCAAAATGTCTTTGGACAAACTCTTCAGTGTTTGAGCAACTCAAAATAAACTTCTTTTGTCTTATGCTGAAGCAGAATTGTCCACACCAGCTTTTGTCCACTGCTTCTTATGCACTCATGGAATACTGCTAGGAAAAATCAGAATCCATGCTCTTTACACCCTGCCACCCCAGCCTGTACTTGTGGATTGGATTACAGCTATCCAGCTGCAGGACTTGGCATTTCCCTTCGTTGAACTTTATGGGATTCCTGTCTGTTTATTCATTCTGCCTCCAGTATTTATTCTAATATGCAGAAGTTCTTTAAGGCTTATAAGAAAAGAAACAATACATATTTCCTAGTTCAATATATGTTTAACTTAATTAGAAGGTACTGCAAAAAGGTACTGGAGAATATTTATTTTCATGACTTTCACCTCATGTATATGAATTTCATTCAGGCAAAAGACTCAGTCCCAGTGAACTACAGTTTAAAAAAAAAAAACATGCTTATGAAGGGATATATTCAGATTTCAAAACAAACAACTCCAGATACTATTCTAAAAAATTACTAAAATGCAGAGGTGGTGTTTTCTGTTCAGATACACAATACTGTCAGAGAAGAGAGAGAGTTAAGCCTGATGTCATGATATCTTTTTGTATTTTAGTTTACTGAGTCAAGGAAAGGTGCACTATAATGGAACTTAATGCAGTTTCAGTGTTCTTTTGGCTACAATCCATGGTGTCAGCAGCCATATACTTGCCAGATTAATTAAAACTTTTTTTTTTTATTTTTCCTCTTCAAAATGTGCTTTCTAGACTAAGCAGTATAAGGTAGGTACATTCATTGTGACAAATAGATTCAATAGATTCTGTTGTGTTTTCCAATGGAGAAATTTACAGGTAAGTAGAGCTGAAGGTGGAGCATTTAGTTTTATTAAAGTAATGAATTTTAATGTAAAATGTACCGGTTTTTTCTGTTATTATATGTAATATAAACAATAATACAACATATCAGTAGACATTTACTATATTAATAGAACTATTATGTATATAATATATACATTGAAAGCTCCATTGAAGAGAGAAATATTTTCATCACATGCTGCAGGGAGGCACTGATTTCAGATCACCCCACTAATGGGTGGGCGGGGGTGGTTTCAACAATACTGACAGAGTATGAATCCAGTTTCTCCTCAGACATTTTGGGGGAATATTTAGCTGAGGATGTCATGCTCTTCCTATTATAAAAATTTACATGAGCATTCCCTATGTTTCTTTTAATAACCAAGAATGTATTTATTTAATATCTTTGATCTGAAAGTAACTGTAAACTTAGAAATAAAAAAAAAAAAAAAGCTCATAATGAAGATAGCCAGGTCTCTTCCTGAAATATGGACAGGGAATGTTCTCTGGCTTGTGAGGAGAGTCAAAAAGCCTTGGAAAACTCCACTCATAGCTGAGCTGAAATCTGCTTTGTTGCTCTGAAAGTGGTTAGGACTACAAGAGAAAAAAGCCGACTACTTACATAGACATTTATTGAGGGACAAAACCTAAACAATATAGAACTCCTTTTAATGATTTAGAAATGCTACATCTTCCATTTATATTTCTCCCATGATAGGAGGAATATTTACAGACACAAAGTCTGAAAGTCTTGAATTTATTTATTTAAAATCTTGTACTAAACATCTTTGGTGTCAAACCCAAACATATTCACGAATAAGGAAAAAAACAGTCATGGGGATATATTTTTAAATGCCTAAATTCATAGTACAAGGATACGGGTATTTGCTGAAAACAGCCATTAAGGAAAGCTCAGAGAAATAATTCTTAGCCTTCTTAAACAAAGTCAGAATGATGTCTCACTTACAGACCATATACAAGGGTAGCAGAGATAAACTCTGTGCATGTTGTTCCATTGAAACAGGGAGAAAAAGCCTTCATATGAAAGCAGCACCTAAACAAGACAGTCAATCACTGAAAATGGATTAAAACTATGCAAATATGAAAATGCCAGAATAACATAGAAGAAATAGAATGCATTCATTAATTTATTTACTGACTATTTGACATTTTTTGTTCAATTTAAGGGCACCAACCTGTGTCTCCACACCAACCCACACAAATATTTGAAAAAAGGAGTCTGGATTCACTTTTCAGTCTAAGTTCTCAATGCAGTAAACAGAATACTTGTCCTGCAAGTTTTGCTTTACCACTTACGCTGTTGCCAATTTTTACCTCCACATACCTTGTATTAGAATCTCACTAGATAAGCAAGATCCATCCTCAGTGTGCATTCATCTGAAAACTTTAAAAAGAGGAAGGTGTTACTGCAATTAATTAAAACCTAATCCTTTAACAAATACCTTAAGAAAATTCAAAAAGCCCCACGCATATACTATACACAGCTCAAAGAAAACATTCAGCACTTAGAGAACAAATGCCTTGGCAAAACAATCCACAGCCCACAAAAAAAGCAGGAATGCAGAATGCACAGTTATTGATAACTTGATTTCCAGCAATGACTCTACACGTTTTCAAGTTCAGCATTCTATATATGCAAATTTATTAGAAATGAAAGTAATTGCATATTCTGAGCCATCTTTGGGGTGGGGAGGGTGTGAAGGTAACTGCAGGTCTAGCAAACTTTTTTGTGTCTTTTACCAAATGAAATAATATGAACTGAAAAAGAAAAATTTAAATGCTTTTGAAAAATGAATCTAAACCTCAGAAAGATCATCTTCGAAGACTTTATAAAAGAGACATAGAAATAAAACTGCTATCAAATCTAATTGTTTAGCCACACAAAGAGATGATTATGTTGTGTGAAATTGTTTATGTGTAGTCATTGACCATAGATGATCATGGTAGAAAACCAATGTAATGAAGAAATGCCTTAGAAGTTACTCTGGTGAAGTGACTTCACTGGGCTCTGCAGAAAGAGAGGGATATGCTTTTCTCTACTATTTTTATTCTGGCAGTATGTTTTGACAGAGTATGAATGCTTTGAATAAAATTACATGCTACACTCTAAGGAGGTCACAGTTGCTTAATTTAACTTCTGATTCCCGTTAAACATCCAAACACATTGATTCTTATCAGTTTAAATTTTTTAATCCTAATAGCTTTTAATAAAAAGTTCTTTTTAATTGTTAACTCTGCCAGCAAAGATAGAAACTCACCTTCAGAAAACTTTAGAGTAACACAGCCCCAAGTTGATAATGTTTTGGCCTATTGTGTGCCATCACAACAGGGAACACCACAAGCCATTTCTTGTGCCCACAGTCAAATTTCAAGTTATGTTTATTTTCCATGCCCACATGGTTCTGATTTTTCCCAGTCATGCATTATAGTTATTGTTTCAGAGAGAATCCTCCCTCTGTTGCGATTTTATGCTGAACCAGGTTTTAAGATTGAACAACATAAAGTCATATAGCTCAGTCAATTTAAAACTTGAATTTCTTGATAGCATTCTTTTAAATACTATTTGCTTGCTACACTTACTTCAAAAGAATTGATTATTGAATATTTGGCTTACCTCCCTCCAGCTTGTACAGAAATTATAATACTTGAGAATATATACAATAGCTGTTTTATATTGTGCAATACTATTCAGGCAATGCAAAATTATGAAGGAGGTGAATCATCACTATAGGAGTTGCATGATTAAAGCAGAAACTGTCACTGAAGTGATGCTGCTGAAATTACCTGTCATTCTTTGAAAGAAAGTCTAAGAAACATAGTGTACAAGTTACTTTTTGATGACAGAAATGGCAATACTTTGACCAGGAGAAATTCATTGTTCACAGAGCTGTTGAAAAGAAGAGGCAAGAGGAAAATACTAATGACATTATTCAGCCATCATTCCTGTTTCAGGTCAGGCAGGGGAATAGCCTAAGCTGTCTTTTTCAAGGTGCTCATAAGAGAACACAGAGAAGAAAACTCACACAAATCTTGTACATTTTAAAAGGAATGAGTTCCATTTTAAAAATCCCACATTCAGCTGCAATAAAGGTGTTCAATTGTGAAAAATGCATCTCCTGCCTCAGTAGAATACCCATTCCACAGCTGACACTGCACACCAAACTTAGCGAGTGCTGCCTGTCCAAAGAGATCCAATTTAAAATAAGACAAAGAGAATACACCATCAAAAATATTCTGTGGGGTTCTCTTATTTATTTGGGTTTTTTAATTTTAACTGTGGTTACAGTATCTTCAGTGCTGTTCCAATACTAACAATCATGGAACTCTTTTGAAGGTGCTGCATACAACCTAAGCCAGCTAATATTTCATATATTACCCTCCATTTGCCCATTTCTTCATGTATTTGCCATATTTAGGCCCAAATGCCATGTTTCAGACCCAGCTTTAACTCAGAATCCCTTTCTTTGCAAGAGAAAATAGAATTTAGGAAAACATGTAAATACATTACAATGTCTTACAATGGGGTCAAGGTCCTCCAACAGTTGTGGTTTCCAATATTTTACAACTAAAGGTTCCTCACTTTTGTAGGCAGTTGCCCAACTGAAAACGAATATCTAAAATAGATTTGAGAGAATCAGGTCCAAGTTTAAACTGAACAGCATTTTAGACATTTTCTAGACTTTGGTGGGACAGAAAAATTGTTTTGTGCACTTATTTTCAAATATAAAACTAATGAGAAAAAAATCAGTATATATCTTGTCCTTTCAAATTTTATAAACATACTTAACATTCTGTCCAGTTTTAATTGCATAGGGATAGGCATTTTCAGCATGAAAATTCCTTCAATTAATCCTGAATCCTATTTGCCCTAGATCAGTATGCTGACTGTTGCATGGTAGGTGTGGAGCTGTTCCATTAAAAGCCTGTACAGTGACTGAGGGGAGATGGGAACAAAACTGTGAAGTCTGTACAGCCTGGTTAATCTGCATTTTTGAGAACTGAAAAAGAGAGAAAGCAATTGTTCAGTGTTGCTCTTTTCCCATTCCTTCTGTGATACAGACCTACCATAAGTGAAGTGAGAAAGTTGTCACTTTTGTCAGGGTTTCAGAACACAGAGAATCAAACATCCTTCAGTTGCAATTCAGACTCTCCTGCCAAGCTACCACCAGATTTGGTGGATTCACACACCTCTGCATAGCTGGCCCACTTTTTCATGGCTAGGTAAAAGTCTGAAAAGAGGTATCTACTGATGACAGAGAAACAAACACACTTTTCACACAGCAGCAACAATCTGCTGAGCATCTGCTTATTATACATTGAAAACACCCACGTTTGAATTGTTTCTTTTAAATCATGCTAAGTCATGGCCAAGGGAAGGAATAATGTCTCAAATAACAAATAGTAGTTGTATTCAAGGGAAAAGAAAATGCTGTGCTTCTGACATATTGGTGATTTGACTGCACCACTGGTGTTGCCCCAGATTAGGGCAGTATCTTAGGAAATTATCAACATATGCAACATATGTACCATATGTTGCCTTTATTGTCCCACTTTTCTTTTGACATTCCCTTCAAGAAAGGATATTGGACCATGTGAAAGTCCAGTCTGATACAGTATTGTGGTTTTTATGGCAATTTGGCTTTGTTTTTAATTTACCAACAAGAAATAATTTTTTCTTTTTAAATCACTTGACTGGATGAAATGCCATTTCAAAAATTCAAAAGTATTTTTATTTTATACTTACTGTTGTATTAATACCTGTGACACCAATTTGCAGTTTGTTTTAAATGTGCTGACTTTTTGTTGTGGTTTAACCCCAGTCAGCAACCCAGCCCCGGGCAGCTGCTCACTGGAACCCCACCAGCAGAACAGGGAAGAAAATGGAAAGGGTTGAAGCCAGAAGATTCGTGGGTTGGGATAAGGAAAGTTAAATAGGAAAAGCAAAAGCCACACACACAAACAAAGCAAAACAAGGAATGAATTCCCTGCTTGCCAAGGGCAGGCGGTTCAGCCATCTCCAGGAGAGCAGGGCCCCATCACAGGTAACGGTGACATTGGAAGACAAATGCCATCATTCCAGATGTCCCCCCCTCCTTCTTTCTTTCCTCCACTTATACTGAGCATGATGTCCCATGGTCTGGAATATCCCTTGGGTCAGTTGGGGTCACCTGTCCTGGTTGTGTCTCCTCCCACCCTCCCAGGCACCCCCAGCTCCCTCACCAGCAGGGTTTTACAGCAAGCAGGGAAGGCTTTGGCTCTGTGCAAGCCCTGCTCAGCAATAACAAAAACACCTCTGTGTTATCAACCCTGTGCTCAGCACAAATCCAAACGCAGCCCCAAACCAGCCACTGTGAAGAAAATTAGCTTTATTCCAGCTGAAACTAGCACACCTTGAATTGCATGTAAACAAACAACTGCTCCTTTGCCCTCAGTTCTCCTCCCTCTCACAAAGCAGTACCTACATGCTGGAATTTTCCCAGCAGTTTTTGTCTTGCAGACTCTTCCATTCCCTTGCAACTTCTTCTCTTGTGCTACGTGCGGTGAATCAGTCTCCAGAAACTATCCCACAACTAAAATTGGTGACTGCAGCTGGTTTATTTTTGGCATTGATCATCTTCCCTACGTAGTTCACTGACTGATGGAGCAGAATCCTTGCACTGGCCAGGGAGCTGTGAAGTCCTACAATGACAGGGCACAAGTGGTGGAGGCTTCTTTTAGCAACAGCACTTGAACACACTGATTTGGAGTACACTCAAAACTAAGGCCTCAGTCCCTTTTGTTCCATTACTTTTGGACACCCACAGTTCTGGGGCCAGTCAGACTTTACAGGCAGCCCACACATCTATAAGGAATCATAGATATCAGCTTAATAATTAATGTCCTAGGTCAAGACATCCCCATGGAAAAAAACCCAAAGATTGACTAATACTTTTTTCTGTGATGTTCAGAAATTACTGCTGAACTTTTTTTCTCCAATATACAGTCCTGCTTGGTCTGTGTGTTTTGAGTATCCTCATCATATTGAAAGAATTGGGAATGTTCTAGTTAGACATGAGGTTCTAAGAACACTTGCTGCTGAAGAGTTTTTATTCACATTTGAATGCAGTGTCTTGATACCTATCAGCACCAGTATTGATGGCAATATAATTAATTTTATCTTACAAAATATGGGGTGGTATCTATCAAAGGCAGCATCAGGAAACTGACAGATATATGACTGTCCATTAACTGTGCCAGATGTAGTTGTATAGCTCTCCTGGGTATTATCTTAGTGGGTGAAAACTGTAGTGAAAAAAATAGAACAGTTCAGTTGGAAGGGACCTACAATGATTGTATTGTCCTACGGTCTTAAAAAAAAAATCCTAAATCTGGATTACATCATTCAGAGGGGGCTGAATGCTAATATTTCAGGCATACAAAATTCCTTACAAGCAGTGGAAATCGTTGCAAAGGATTCATTGTTGTTAATCAACTCTAGGTTTGAAAAGCACTTAAAATTTATTTTTAAAAACTTGTTTCAAATACATGACAGAGTAATAATAGACAAGGTAGTACAAAGCATATATGCCATAATTTTTGGGGAAAAATTAATTGGCCCTTTTAGACTTACCTGAAAACAAAGACAGCATGTAAATGTTTCTAAAACTTCCTGAAGTGCCTAAAAAGAGTTAAAATGTTTTATAAAGGAAATAAGATTATTGTATATAGAAGATCTTCAGAATATGTTGTCATATAGTTATAGTGTCAAATCTTTTAAGACCAACATTTTAACTACTGAATATTTATAATATCCAGCCAAATCAAAATTGACTATACTTGCAAGCACAGATAACACATATACACACCACCTCAGGTAATCTTAGAAATTATCTTCCTTGGCTACAAATCCTCAGATTACATGCTGTTGGTTAGCACACAGAGAAGCAGGAGAAGAAATAGGCATCATCAGAAGCAAGGTGGTTACTAGGCAAAGACAAACAGGTTAAATAACAGGGGATTTCAGAAGAGAGGAGTAGGGAAGTGAAATTCCCCTTACATAAAATGAACATACACATAATCCCTGCTTTATTGAATTCCAAGGCTTTATAATTTAAAGGACTTTTCCTCCTCCTTTTCTTAAATAATAACCTATAACTATACAAAAGCAATACAGCTGCAGTAGCAATGAATGTACTGTGGAGATGCATTGATCCAAACATGTTAATAAACAAAGGTTAGCTTTTCAGTTTGATTTTGTGAAGCAGTAGTCTCATAGTTATCATGTCCTGTACAGTTCTTAAACACTAAAATTCTAACAGAGGTGTTCTCAGTAATTTTCTACATTCAGATGAAAATGGCAGGTTTGGTTTTTCTTTTGCTTGACACCACTATGAAGAACCAGGCCATTCACTGACCAAGATACTTTCTTCATCAGTGACAGATGGTCTCAAAGGAATAAGAAAAAAAAAAAAGCAAAGTGAATATTTGGCTTCAAAATTGAAAACAGACAAATCACGTTCACCTTTCTCTACTACCTTAAAAATACACACTGCCTGTCTCCACTTAGGTGCTGGTATTTTCTGAAATACTACCACCAGCTTCCTACTAACCGTGACATAAGCTGTAGCAAGCTGTCTGCAGTGATAGCCTGCATAAATCATCGTTCCTGAAGGGAACAGATGTTCAGGGTATGAAAGAGTAATACCACAATTTAGTCATAATTAAAATTCACCTTAGCATGCCTCTATCAGTGAGCAGAGAGGAACATTTCACTTCTCACCTACAAAAATGAAATGCCTCTCATTTCTTCTGCTTCAGAAAAATTAAGTCTGAACCTTTTGTACATTGTTTGAGTTCCACACCTGACACTGCATCCTATAAATGACATTTTTATTTCACTTCAACCTTTAGTTTTCTTCTTTTTCCAAACACTAGAAAATGACCTCTAAACAGTGTACTGCCTCTGCACAAAATGCTCTTGCAATTAAATCTTCAAAGGAGATTGTTGCATGCTGCATACAGAAACACAAGCAGTATCCAGCTACAGATCTAAACTGTGCCAATAAACATAATCATTAGCCTGATAATTCAGACTGAGCTGGATATATTTTAAAACTTAAGGGCTAAAGGCCTTCAATTCAGCAATCCACTATCACTAAAATAAGTGGGAGTTAGAGGATTAACTCAGGAAAAATTTGATCCTTAGCCTTGCAACTGGCCTTAATGTTAATAGAATGTGTCTACACACATAATTTTGAAAATGTAAGCCTCATATTGCTATTATTACTGTTGGATTATACTAGATGTATGACAGTTCTTTTGAAAAATTGGTTTCAATTCACAGGTCTTTATATCATGAGGCTACATTATTATAAAATATAAAGGATGTGTTGATTATGTTAATTAATGTCTCTAAATCCACTGAAGTAAAAAAGGCTGAGCTTTTCTCCACAATACTTTAAAATTCTAAGACAAAAAAAAGAAATCTTCTAATCAGCATTGATATTGGCAATCAATTTGAAAAAAAACACCTGTCATTAAACCACGGTTTAGTTTCTCAATTAAATATTTTTAGTAACTGTCCATGTATTAGATCCTCAGGGAATGTAAATCAGGTAACTTAGGTAATTTTATTGAGCTCAGCTACAGTAATTTACGCAGAGTGAGAATGCGAATTTATAAATTATTAATCCAGTAAAGGCTTTGCAACCAAACTTACTTCTCAACAGGTAAGGGAATTTCAAACTTACACTTGAAAAAATGTGGTTTGTTTTCTTCCATGGGGATGTATTGAAAGTAGTTTAAGCAAAGACTGCAATTTTTAAGCGAGGAACCCAATGTTTCCACTTACTGTACTTAGACTCATATCACAGAGCAGTTTCAAAGCATGCAAACTGATATCATCTGGACAAAACTAAAGCAATGGATGTTCTCCAAAGCCCTCCCATAAGTCCAAAGCACAGACTAGAGATAGCCCAGAGAAACATCTTTTAAAAGGTGTTTGGTGTGGACATTAAGTTCCTCTGTACTAACAACAGCTTCCTTCCACACTTCTGTTTCTCTGGCACTGGACAGCTTGGTAACACAGATGTGGTTCCATTTTTCTGCTCTCTTCTCCAGAGCCCTTCCTTGCAGAATTTATGCACTTTGCCTTATTGTCACTCTTTAAACAGCAAAACTGTGCCCTCGCGGTTTTCAGGAAGTTAGTCCATGGTCACTCTGAAATTTGGCATGTGCACTTGGCAGGGACTTGTTAAAATCTCCTGCTAAAAACCTAAACATTCCCAGTGCCACCAACTGCAGCATCAAATGGCTTTGCTGCCACCAGCTGTACTGAGCAGTCTCAGGCTCAGAACCGCCTTCACCCAGGACATGTAAAACCGGAATGCCGGGTAGCATGCAGATGGGGGACGGGCATTAGTTCTTACCACACCTGAATGGAACAAGGCTAGGTCAGGAAATGCAGGAAGTGCCATTAAAATTCCCTCTATTTCACAGTCCTTATCATTAAACAATTGGGCAAAGTTTGTTATTATTGATTTATCACTCATTGAGAAAGCGTGCAAGTTTTAGTAAATCCATTTTAGAAGAGGGACTCCAAAGAAATTGTGGGTTATCTCACAGAAGAGCTTGAAATAATCTTCTCTCTACAAGGACATGGATGACAATAGGGATAACAACCACTTATTCGTGCAATAAAGTTCCTTCTACTTCATGAGCAACAAGCTTTGAGGACATTTTTCTTTGAGGACATTTTCATAACTCCCATTTGTGTAAAAAGATTAACTTGACTGACTGTATAAGACACTCTGTCCACTCAGCATACAGCATGGCTTGACTGTTGGCCCTGCCATCAGTACAAGTTTCAAGTCATACGAGACTGCAGCAATGAGGATGATTTATTTCAGAATTCACATGAGCAACAACATATCTTGGATCACACCTTCCTGTGGTTTATCCATATATTCCACTTCTGACCATAAGAACATAATGATTTTGTAATGAAGAGGTGGTTGCAAGACGAGTTTAATTAATGGTTGAAAAACTTAACACTGAAAAATCAATCTCAAAATCTCAGCTAAACAACATCAGTGAGTAAAAAGATGGACTGACTGTTATTTGTAAGTTTCTGAATTAGTGTGTTTTCAGAGAAGTTGCAGAAAGTGGCTAAGCCTGGGAAGAGTGGGCTCTAATTTGCATTGATAAATCTAGTCTAAATCTGTGCCATGCTCTAGTTTGGCAGAGTTTTAATTTACATAGTTATTGGATATATATTAAGTGGTATTTGCCTTATAAACAAGCATTACAAGTTGTTTGTCATACAACAGCAGAAGGATGATCTCAGTTTAGGTGTGCCGCACAAAGTGTGGTTTGCTTTCCTCCTGAACAGTGTGGTACTTGGAAAAGAAGTGGCAGCTGATTCAGATTATAATGAAAGATGACATAAGGTGAAACTTAGAGATCCTTTGGCATTGAATGATGAGAGCCAGTAGATGCCTAAGGGCAAATCTAGGGAGATTACAGCTGCCTAAACCAAAGAACGTGATAAAGAAAAATTTTGTCCATCCTTGAAGGTTATGCTCACAGTACCCCTCCAGGCTGGTTGGAGAACTGTTCTGAAGGTCAAGCTTGTCTGTGTCTTAGAGGATAAGCCTGCTAGCAAGATTCAAACACAATAGGAATAAGCCCTCCAGGAATCTGCATGGCCAAAAATGTGAAGCACGACTTTTGTTCCCAGACAAGATATCAATGAGGTTGATATGGGCATGGATTCCACTACATGGTAATGAATAAACTTCTGCCACTTCAGAGTGGCACAGACACAAAATCAAGTATTGAGTGTCTCTATCTTCTCTTATTTTCAAAAATAAATTACTCTTGCCACCTGAAATTGTCTGTGCATAGGCACTTCTGTGCACCATGATCCTGTCTCGTTTGATAATTGAGCAGCTGCCAGTCTTTTGGGGCTCCCAAACCAGGAATCTCCAAAGCCAAATTCCCTTGCTGAGATACACTAAATGCAGAGAAATAAAGTGACAGCACTGAGTCCATCACAAGGTAAAACAGGCACCAGCATTTAAATAATAAAATTATCTGAATAATCATGGTAAATCTCATGTATAGAGTGGCCAAGTGTTTATATTTCCTGGGTAGAGGGAGGTCAGATTCTATAACCTTCTCATTCTGACAGTCAGTTCCCTATTTCACAACTCCCAGGACAGCGTTCACAGTCTCCAGTTTGCAGGCTGCACTGATATCTCTCTCCTGTTGCTCCTGGCCTGTACAGCAAGGAAAAATTACCAGGAGAAGAAAGAAACAAAATCCATGGGAATCTGACATTACAGATCACTGACAATAAAGAATTTATTTGGAATTTGGGTAAGGATTTTACAACCCCAGTCTTACACCATGTCCAAACAAGGTGTTTAAGCAGATGCATCAAATAAGATTTGATATCTTTTTGTGACAAGGAAAAGTAACAGAAATAGAGCAAAAATGGACAATGAAAAGTAGAAGATTGCCAAGGTTTGTAGGGAGACGGAATAGCCTATAATTAACAACTACAATAAAAAAACGAGGGAAGCTATTTGGCATGTAAGTCCTTCTTGCACTGGTTACTTAGATCATCTACAAGGGCCTGCCACCATTACTTCAACATAAGTGATTTCTATTCATTTTCATACTTGCCTCTGAAGTTATCCCCATTTGAGGAGATTTGATGAGGTGACCTGCAGAGGTCCTTTCTAAGGCAAATTATCCTGTGATTCTCAGAAATCTGCCACTGTGTAGCAGACAGTTGTACAAGCTGCTACCAACTCCAATGTACCCTAATTTCATAACCACAATGTTAACATTTAGTGCTTCATACCACAAACTTACAAACCTTAGTCTAATTTTTGTACACATATTTTTCATAAATTTTATGCCAGAATTTACCACAGTTTAAAAAAACTAAATTATATGCTTGGTATTCTACTTAATGTTAGATGTTGAAATTATTCAAACAAGATCAGCAACACTAGTTAATAATTTGTTATGGAAAGTGACGATTAACTCAGCAAACTGACCTTACATTGAGCACCGTGGATAAACAGAATACACCACCTAAATGGGAGCAACCCCTACCCAAACACATAGCAACACTGATAGTGCTGGTTAAAGCAGCTGTAAAGCTCTAATCAGCTCCAGATAGCACAATTACAGTTCATATGCCAAGAAATACCTTCCTCCAATAAAAGAGTTCATAATGACAGGATGACTTAGAGATTTGCTGTTAAGAATGAAGAATGGCACTTGTAGAATAACAGTATGAACTCACAGAGCCCTGAAATCCTCATGTGGCATTCCCTAAGTCCCTGTCTGAGGGTTACACTGTTCATGAGCTGAGCCAAGGTTTGCATTTCCAGTTACATTTAACTGATTTCAGAATTCAGTTTTCTTATTCTCCGGACACCTTTATCCTGTTCTTCCACAATTCCTTTATGCTGTCATTGCTTAAACAGAATTTATAGACTTGTAGGAAACTTCCTTCAACAATAAAAAGCAATAAACTAAGAGGTTTAAAGGGAATAGCATATGGTATTACAAACACATTGATGTTGTATGCTATGTATTACTATATACTCAGAAATATCTTGCTTTAACTTCTTTCTCTTTCCTCACCTTCACAGGAATAAGTACCAAACGCTGCCTTGAGCAAATGTCAAAAGTTCATGGATCCAAAACTTACTGTCTGGAGAAATATATTTTCATCTATGAACAAGGGGACGTAATTTTCTTCCCACTTATTAAGATTTTGAATAATTGAGCAATATATTTTAAAGGGTACAGAACAGTAACCGAGACATAAGCACGAAACTTATGTAGCAATAAAAGTGTTATTATAATAAATATGAAACTCCCTGATATATATTTATGAAATAGGAAGAAAGGCCCAAGTTTCCTAAAATTGAAACTCTGGTAGTAAGAACACAAAATGTTCCATTCAATTCTGTTCTCTGTTAAAATTCCAGATGCCTCTCTATTTGGGAAACATGTTATGCCCAGGTCACATTCCTGTGTTTAACTAAGTTTACAGTCACTCCCTTTTCTTTAAATACTTGAGAGCTTTTTGTTTCTGCATGTTCTGAAGTGTCATCATTTATTGCCACAGGCACAATGGCTATATTTAACTAATAATGACAGCAGTTGTCATTAGATTTTAAACTCACTAAGACTAGGCTGACATATTATTTGAGGTATGTCTTAATACTAAATTTGATTAAAATTACAAACATCCCATCTTCTCTGCCAATCAACACACTTCATCTCCTTGCCCTGACCTTTTCCATGAACTCTGAAGGAAAATAGGTCATGGCATTAGAGTCCACTTAAGAAGGCCTCCAGATTGTGAAAGTGCTTCTGTATTCTGTTCACAAAACACAAATAAAAGTTTAGCTTCATCGATGAAGGATCAATGATTTCATTATTTTTTGTGTGATAGGAATCTGAAATGTAGAATTTACTTTACAAAAATCATGCTATAATTCCTTTCAAAAAAATGAAGTTACTTTGGGAAATAACTGAAAATATGCAAATGATTATCAATTAAAACTGCTAATATGTCTAACTGAACAGGGAACCGATACTAAAAACTGTGCAAAACTTCCTATGATTACACTTGAGCACTCCAGAAGCAAAGAAAATTGTTTGACGAAATAAAAAATATGGTGTTGGAAGAGTTAAAAAGAAGTAATTAACATTCATTCATGCAATTTCATATGAGTCTTACCATACTTACACTCAAATAAACATAAAATTATTTGGGGCTTAAACAGGTGTAAATGCCAAACAGAATAAACAAGACAAGCCCCGAAGAGACTGCAGCAAAAGTGCAGAATGATAGAAACTTACAGAGACTGGGTGAAATGTTAAAACTCCCTGGATTTTTGGCTGCCAACCCCAAGTTCAATTGATGGGCTGATGGTTTACAATGCAAGCAATTTTCATCCACTTGGCAGAGAGGCAGAATGCTTTCGTCATCCATTCTCTATATTTATCTTCACCATTCCTCTCCTGTCTTCCCTTGAACTTACGAGCACTGGATCTAGAATGAAAATGGTTGGAAAACTCTTTGTCGTGTTCATGATTTGAATGAGTCTCTCCATTTGGTGTGGCTGGTAACTGTTTATGGTTTAGGGTGTTTTTATATCAGGCATCAGAGATGTAATCATAACTTACTTTAAACAGATTCTTACTGCAATCTTCACATTAGTGGGGATATAGGTCTTGGTATTTTAGCTTTTCTTAAAGAAAGTTTCATTTAAATACTCTGGCTGAGTGCAAACAAAGGGACTAGACAAAGGCCAAGATCTGTGAAAGGTAGGGGAAAACATTCCTGTAACTGCTGGTTCTTTGTACTCATAAAGCTGTATCAAAATTTGCCCTGGATTTGTTTTCTAGGATACTGCTGGGGAAGTGTCAGCACAAGTGCTACTTGGAATTTAAACATTTCCAAACTGATCAGTGGTTAGAATCCATCATTTCACTGGCACTCCTTGCAGAAAAGATGTCCTATTTTAAGTGTAGTCACACTCTACAAGAAGCAAGATCAAGGTAATGGTACATGAAGAGTTCAAGAAGCCATTATTTCCACAATAA
This sequence comes from Lanius collurio, assembly GCA_020086605.1. Classification (NCBI taxonomy): domain Eukaryota; kingdom Metazoa; phylum Chordata; class Aves; order Passeriformes; family Laniidae; genus Lanius; species Lanius collurio. Next base: position 48,738,959 of record JACBWW010000004.1, read on the forward strand.
CATGACTGATAGGCACAATTTTTTTATGAAGGATAGCTAATTGATTATTTTACTCAGCAAGTTTGCTAGGGTCACTGCAATTAAATTCAATAGAAGCAAGATAGCCCCAGTTGAAGAAATTGGTAAATAATTAAGGAAGCATGAAGCAGTACAGTGGAAACACCTGAAATTCAATTGTGTGGTGGTACAATAAAATCTGGCAGGAGTCTTAAAAGGTATTAAAAGAATAAATAAAATACCCACTATATTTTGAAATTCAGTAACTGCTAAATATATGTGTCTGCAAATAGACACTGAATTATGTGTGCTTCCATAAATTTCCAAGGAATAGTTAATTAAATATGACCACTGACCATCACCAAATGATGTGCAGGAACTACATGTTACAGTGAATCAGCTCTTTGGCACAGTTCTGCACTACCCTGGTTCCAAAATAGTCCCCCCCAAAATAGGTTTCAAATGCTTGGAAATTGATACATTTTTGTTTGCTAAACTCCTGTTGCAATGGCACCCTGTCACTGATATGTCTCATGTATTTACTATAAATTCTGAATTAAATTAGAAGCAGCAATGACTTTCAATTTTTATCCCAGATCATACTATTTGTCACCTTATGTTTGTATCCTTCTTCACTTAATCAAAACCTCAAGTTAAATTTTCGTATGTCAAAGAGATGAGAAGATGAATAAATCCCATTAAACCAAGACATCAACATCACTGGGAATTACACTTCATCCAGTTACCAATGTCACTTGAAGCAATGAAAGTACATACAAGATGATATAGTTCTGACAAACTTTGTGATTTATACAGTACTTGAAATACAAATTTCTGCAAAGGTGTTGACCTTACAAATATTTATGTTTAACTACACCTGTAAAAAGTCGGTCTGATTTCCATGGCATGACTTGTACATATTTGCAGGGCTTTACACAATATCACTGCTCTTCCATTCCTATGTAAAAAAGATTTGCTGCTGACATTTCACCTTGTTACCTGTGTGTTAAGGACTGAAATGCAGCCATCTGTGCATTTACACTGACCAGTCACACTGCTCTCTACTCTGCCCAGTCTAGGGCTGGAGAAAGAAAATATAAAATAGATAACTGACTGTCCCTATACACCTCTAAAACCTATCTTCAATATACCATAGCTTTTCTAAAATCTGTACATTACCATTCATTATATGTATAAATATTTTTTTTTACGGTAAATAAAAAAAGGTACTATGGAATGTTTTACAGAGAATTTGTGAATGTTCTTAACACCAGTTCTGATTTTTGAGCACACAGAATTCTACACAATAAACTGTCATTTTCCAGTTCCATTAAACTTGTAAACGGGGGTGTTAAAAGGCCTATTTTCTGGTGTTGGTGGCTTTTCTACTTATAGCAGTGACTTTTTGCTGTTATACTTACCCTTTTAATGGACACACAATATGTTACTCTGTGTCCAAGCTCACCTACTCTTTCTTTTCTCAAAAGACAAGGCACATCTGCCACCTGCTCTAGTCTGTGTCCCAGCAACAACTGTCGAGCAGCAAAAAGATTGATTATCAGTCAAAAACCATTCAACAACACCAGATTTTGGTAGGTTAAGCTTGCTGATCCAGCAAGAGATGGTGTGAAATTTTCAGTACTGTGTGCCAACATTTTGGTGCTACAAGAACAGCAGTGCATGTCACAATGAAACACAGCCAAAGATATGCAGACAAAGCACCCAAGTTTTTGTTTTGAACTTGGCTTGCAAAAGGAAAATGAGAGAAAGAAAAAAAGACTCGCTTAATCACTTTGAAAATGTATCAAAACACTATCAAGTCATATGCATGGAGCAGCTAGAATACCTGCACCAGAGAACACCTTGTGACATTACTCCTACAAAAATCCTGCAGTAACAGGATTGTGTAAATGATTCACACAGCACAAACAGCAGCTTTGTCACACGCTTTTGCAGGAATAAAAACAGTGATCTGTGCCTTTCTCTGAATATACACACCATTAATTACAGCCATTCTGGTAATTGCATCACCTGATTCAGACTCAGAATAATTTTTTTATTAAAAGGAGATTATAGTGTATTAAATTGTTTATGTAAGGTACAGGCTTATTAATATGTTTCCTTAATAATTCCATCCATGAATATGTAAACAAGACTTTAATTGCTGGATTCACATCATAATTAATATTAGATGTTTCTGTTTAGAGTTATACAATGGTGATTTTTCAGTCAAAGAGCAAGTAATGAGTATGATATAGATATTGTGTTGAAAGGTATTTGCAGTATTATCAATTTCTAAAAGAATTAGTGAATGATCACTTGAATATTTTGAAATTTTGAAGGAATGATTTAACACTAAAATATGTCCCCTAATACTTCCCAAGATAAGAAATGTTATTTAAAAGCTACGTAGAAAAATAAAACCAAAGATTTGTTTCTGAAGAATGGACACAAGAAAAAATATTGCCCCAAAGTGCAAAGAAATCTCTATATAAAATGCATAAAATATGCATACAAAATATGCAAACAGTGCAGATGACTTGTCCTTGTTTTTCTTTGCAATTTCTAACTTTCTAGAAAATCTACCACACGATTTGCTACAACATTATAAAAAAATTGGACATTTCATGTTATGTTAAAAAACTGATCCTATTTACATTTCTCATTGGAATTGTACACTGGAACTGTAGATTCCTACCTACATATACACCATCTTAATAACAATTTTGCTTTTTAGAATATATAAGATTGTATTAATTAAAAGTTCTTCATCACAAATGCTGGTTGAATTAATAGTTTGATAAAATACCCAAGTGGTATCTTCAGGTTGATATCCAACCCTACTTAAGCTACAGCTGTTAAATGCTGCCACAAATTTGCAGCAGCAATCCCCCGAGGTACTTCATGATCCTAAAATGTTAGAGCAAACATTTACATTAATACCTAAACCGTAGAGGATACAGAAATATTTTTCACCCTGCTTGAAAACTAAAACATAATTACCATTTTGGTAAAAGAATGAGAAGGAGCAAAGAAAAATTTTAATAATGGTCTCACAAACAATCTAAAATTTAGAAAGTGTAAGAAAGATGATATTTCATATTGCTGCACTAAACTTCAAAAAAAATTTAAATGATGGCATTAATTAATCTAGTTTTACATTCTGGATTATTTTTGCTAGTGGAACAAACCTAATTAATTTTATCTGTTTGACGTCACCGAAACTAAACAGTAAATTCAATAATCTCTTTACATTTTCACCATTTAACCTCCTGCAGGCTCCCTAATGTCTATTCAGATCTATATTAAATTAAGTACCAATGCTAATGAAGGGCAATAAATGTGGCTGTCAGTAGATTTTTCTTTCGTTAAGCACATTATCCTCTTACTGAGCTGTAAATGAGTAAACATTAGTTTTGTTAAGCCATGCAAAAAGACAGGATGAAAATAATTTTTATTTGCACCCCTCAAGTCATTTGCTGGGGGTTCTCAATTCTGGTTTTGGGGGTTTTACCTTCTGGTTTTTTTGGGGTTTTTTTTGAATGGGCAGAGAAAGGTTTCTTCAGTTGCAATGTGAGCGTTGGCATCACGGGGTCTGTCCTTGGTTCTGGTGCCTCGGTGCCGCCTGCCAAGAGCTCTCATTGTGCTGCTCAGAGTCAGCTTCTCCGAGCACTGCTCAGCAGCTAAATGAGTGCAAGGGGTAGGGAATGCTGACTGCAAGCAGGGTTAGTCATTAACACTGGATCAGAACAAATAAAGCTGGAAAGAAAAAGGTCCACTCTCAATTAATTTACCAATCGTGTGAACTGCGCTACAGGTAATTTAGTATTTTATTGGTTATTGCTAGAAATCCTAGGACAAGAAACACACATGACCTTAAAAAGCTTGGTTTAAAAGTACTGTGCTCTTGCCTTTTAATGTCAAACAATACTGTGCTTAATTCTTTAACTTATTTCACTTAGCATTAATAAGTGTCCTTAACAAGTTGTGCATTTTAGAAATAGTGTACAAAGGGTGAAAAGTTTCATGTAAGCTTAATTTAAAGCAAAAGAGGATTGATATTAGGGTTTGAAGCAAAAGCTACAGACAAACTTCATGCACGCAAGAAAATTTTTATTAGAGGCTACTTGGCTGAATTAAGGACACAGAATCTTTAGCAAAAGATCTTTTTTGTGCCATTTTTCTAAGCTATGACTTTGACTGTATTTGGCTGCTGTTTAATAACTTCAGATATTCAAATGCCCTGTCTATATGCCAGAGTTTCAAAACAGAGAGCATAGTTAATTCTGTTGAAAAAGAAAATCCAGTTTAGGATATTAAAGAAGCAATCCAATAATATTTTTAATTTTTTTTAGAACTTTTATTATAGTTGTGTAAAAAGACATTCTGAGAATATGATCATTAAAATTCTTCACAGTGTAAGAAGTATTTCTCAGCACCTAAATCATAAATATAGAAAATACAGAGAAATTGAACTCTTTTAAACAACCTACACTTAACCTGTCCCAAACTGAGTTTTTTCAGAATTTCTAAAATATGGGAAAGTAGTTGCTATGAAATCCTTTTATGAAATATCTTAGGAATATCATAAGAAAATAAATCACTGAATTTATTTTTCAAAACTTATCAGCTAAAATAAATATAGGAAAATTTGTAATTAAAGAGTGCTTTCAGTGTATAATATGTAGGTTATTGTTTCTAGTTTAAAAAGTAAAAACTGGAGACAGTCTTTTCTCCAGCAAAATTTCAATCAAACTGACAGCAATTATGCCTGTACAGTGACTTCAGAGTGGAGCTTATTGTTAATTGTTTCTATTTCCCAGATAGCAAAACATATCCAACACAGCTGCCAGAATGAAATTAAATAAAGTAAAAATCAATTTAAAAACATCACGATACAACTTTGAAATGCTTATATCACGACTTCTGAATACTAACACAGTAAGACTATTTTTAAAAAGAAAAAAAAAGGAGAGGAAAGCAGATTTACAACAAAATGTCATACTTCAGCAAGAACATTTGTGACACACGGTCTCTCTTCTAATCTTCAACAAGAGGTTCCCATGCACAGCTAAAAACAGATTTAAGGCCTAAGATGTGAATTCCTCTCCCTTAAAAAACTTTGGAAATTTTCCATTCATTTAAATTAGCACTGAACTGATATTTCACTTAAACCACAATAGCATATAGGTAATCTCACTCATTTTCAAGTTTCCACATTTCTTGAATGGCAAAATGAATCCTAGATTTTTTGCCTCTTTTTTAGAATTTCCAAAGTCATGCTATTAAATCAATGTAGCTACTTCAGTGCTGAGTACTAAACCATATAATAAGAAGGCCAGAATGGGGTCCCTTGAAAAGTAACTATAAATGACTTTCATACCCCAGGGGACGATTATACAAATATACATGGCTTATTATACAAAATCAGCAATTAGAAAGACTTTTAGCTTTTGGAAAAAGAAATCCCTTTCAGAAAATAGTTACGAAATAAAAAATTAGAGCCATTAGTACTCTATTTGAGGTCATAAATCAATGGATACCATGATAACTCTAATCATACAGCTTTGTGTCAGTTTACAACAATTTCCTTCCTCAAAAGAGACAACTCTAACAACAAAAAGCTTTTGATGAGGACATCTAAGTTAAGCACATTATAGCACACTTTTGTCATTTCTTTAATCACCTTTATGGTACATTGCAAAATCCAATTGCTTACTTGGATTTCCCTGACAGACAGAATCAATTCATTTTGGATTAATTACAGGGAATCACATTCTTCTTTACAGAGGGGTCAACTTGTTGGCTATTACCCATCTATTGTTAAGTCTTAAAAATTTGTAAAGTAAACTGGGATGCCTGATTCACTGTAATTTTGTCTTCCAGAAATGTTTGATTGGAATCAATAAGGTTTTAAAATCTATACGCTCTGACAAATTTCTAGGTCAAGAAATCTTAATAAAAATTAGCAAGGTTTGTTTTAGAATATCAACTGAATCATCATTACAAGGTGACTGAACAGCAGCACCCTTGACTAAAAGGAATGGAGAAGAGCTTTGATTACCTCAGTTGACTTGTGGGAACATTTTCAGCTCTGTTTCTCTTGGACGGGGTGATACAAGACAGAAATTGTTTGCACTGCTTGATTTGGAGCTGTCTATGCATCTGATGCTCCATCACAGCTCTGAACTGATTTTGTTTGATGTGGAGAACAATGTTGAAATCTTGACCTTTTTGATACCATTGCTGATTGCAGGCGAATGTTGTGGGAGAATAGAAGATGTTTAGAGCTTTGCTTCCCTTTCATATTTTAACAGATTTTTTCAAAAAGGGAAGGAAACATTTCATCAAACAAAAATATGATAAACACAGATAAAATTTTACCTTTTTGCTCTGGTCTTTCAACTACTGTAAATTAGAATTAATTGTCTGTACAGAGTTCAGAAAAGCCTACAATATCTTATTTAAAGCTGCAAAACACCTTATGAAACTGTGTTAATACTTTCATCTTGATTCTTATTTCTGCAAACATTATTTCAGAATTCATCTAAATTAATCTTTGCACAAGCTGGGATCAGAAGGGCAATGCACAGAGTGCTGTAGGACAGGATTATGGTGAAGTACAGCAGGTATTTCAGCTATGCTATGCTGTACTAGCACATAGCCTGTGCTAGTCTTCCTCATATTATATGAACACTGAATTATCTCATAGGAAAGGCTTTATTTGCATAAAAACATTAAAAATAATGAGAGCAAAAGCCTCCAACTTTCAATTCAGGGCTGCTATCAATGACATAAAATTACTTTATAACATAGGCCAAAAGCCTAGTTGGAATATTCACCCGTATGAAGATCGAGCAATCCAATTTTATGCAGTCTTTGGAAGATCCAAACCAGCACTAGTGCAACTGTGCCAAGAGCAGAATAAAAGATCAAGATGAAGCAAGAGAGAAATTGGATGAGATCAAGCCCTCACTGTCCTTTCATATTCAAGTAACTCTTAAATATCAGAATATTCCCATTAGGAATTACAAAAATGATGTCATAGCAAATTGGAACTTCAGAATTTGTCCTCAAGGGTTGCAGTATTTCTACCTAGGAAATCCTTCAACTACTTTACTTCTCAGGAATATTAAATATTGTTTTTCAACCAAATAAAACTCTGATTTATTTAAAATTGAGATCTGAGTACAATCTTTGTATTTGCATCCTGACTAGTGACAGCAAGAGAACATTATTTTTTGAAAACACCATTTTCTTTAAAACACCACTTTGTTTCCCACTTCAAAAGCAGAAAATAACTACAAAACCAGAAACAAATTTCTTTATACAATAAAAATTTCCATCATTTACTCTGTACTTAAAATGCTTTTTAGCAGATAAAATCCTTACTTGCCACACATGAACGGTTTTGTTGGAATATTATCAGTACTGTTAGCATTAAGTAGGAATGATCTTGCTTATACAGCAATTAAACTTCTGTGTAAGGGCTCTGGTGTAGCAAAGGGCTACCACTTTCCAACAACATGAACTTGTGAATCTCTTTTCACTAAATTATACTACACAAGGAAAATATCTACAGAACTTTTACTGTTCCCCAGTCCTTGTCCAGCTTTTTCCTACAGTTTGCCCCCATCACAGCAACTCCTCCTACACACAGAGATTGTAAAGTTTAGGATACTTGTGCACACACTCCAATCCCTTAACCGAGGTGGTTTCAAAGGGAAGACTCAAGCATGCAATAACCACCAATAATCTTAGCTGGTTAACACTGAGAAAACTCACATTTAGATGTAACTCTGTGCCACATCCTTCTAGACATTAAACACCATAAAGTGAATGTCTTAATATGTGGAAACTGCATAAAAAGGTCAATTTGAAATGGCATTCACTAGCCAGGAAAAAAAAAGATTGATGCTGCTTGTTAAAGGAAAATTTTTCTAGCTGCTGACACCAAGATGTTGAGATCCTATTTTTTGCAGCACAAGTAAATATATCCAGATAGAGATACAGAGAGAAAAGATTTTGAAGCCAGAACTTTGAATAGGAAAAGAAATGAAAACCTAAAGACCTCACACAATTTCTTTTCCTATATAAAAGCAATTAAACTTCAGTTTATTCATGGCCAAAACACTGAGGTATTTTTTGCAATTATTACAGAAGGAACTTCTACTTTCAGTTAGTTCTACATTCTGAAATTCAAAATTTGTATTCTGCTGCTCTCATGCAATTTTCTCATTATTCGTTGTTGTCTAACTAAAGCACATCTCCATATTTCTTTTTAAATAGAGAGCAACAGTATACCATAAACAAACAAACCAACAAATAAATAAATAAATAGTCCATACAGTTTTCTAAGACGTAGATATGCACCTGACTAATACTTTTATTTGCTAAATTAAAAATAGAGTTACTTTAACAGACGTTGGTTCCGTTACAGCATTACAGGTCCAAGTTATCACACAGTTTGGGATGTGAATTCAACAGCAGGATAATGACAGTTGCCAAGGATTTGTGTTTGCTGTCGCTTCCTACCAGTGTTGCCTGTCAAATTGTCTCTTTTTCTCATACTGAAGCCATGGAATTTTTTATGGATAGCAATTACTTACAATATTCAATGAAGTACATCAGATGTAACACCCACCCTTTAGCCCTTCATTGTTTGGCCGTCTCTGTTGTTTCTAGTCATCCATTTTCACCTAAATTATTTATTTATACTGCATAGTTGACAAGCATGTATTCTTTGCTCTATTTTATTTCAGTAGGTTTTTAAAATATACAGTGATTTATTTCAATGTTCTCCTACTTAAAATTACCTTATTTTTATTCTAGTTAGCACTGTCTGAAGTGCAAAGGCATTTTGTTTATCTATCAAAAGTATTAAAAATTAAAATAATGGCAATATTAGATTTTAACCATGATAGAGGGATTGAGCAAATCTTATATTTATCCATAATTTGTTTACATTTTTACTTTTCTCCAGCTGTCAAATGCATTTGCTTTTACAATATTGTTGCACTACATGCACGTGTGCTCCAGATAACCATATATTAATATATCTTTATGTTGATAGATGAGCACAGGATGTTTCATATATTATGGTCCTGAAACATTTTCTGGTACAGGCCAGCATTAACATCATAAGACTTGTGAAAACTCTAAATTTCATTTCATTATACAAGAAACCTACAAAATACACTATTTACATGATAAAAAACAAACCCTAATAGTTTATCAAATTTCATGTTTGGGAAACTGCCTTCAGAAAAACACACCCAACAAAGGACAGCTTTACACACATAATCTGTATCATTTTGAGAAGGATCTTCTTCAACAAACTAAACTGATCTCAACTCATAGAGCAGTAGGAAAGAAGAGACGATTATTTTTCTTGTAGTAAAAAAAAAAAAGGTAACATCTCACCAGATCTACTTTTCTCCTAATTCTCTTTCCAATTGCAGGCTATCATGAAACTACAATCCATTCTAAATGAGTACATGCTGAGTAATAACCTAATAAGTACAGGCTGTCTGTGAAACTCATGTCCCACTAAAATTATTGGGAACTTTGCCAACAGCTTGAATGAAAATTTTCTCCTGCATCTGAGTTGATGAATAGAAAGAAACTGTTCCTCCTTTCTCTGTCACTTCTCCACTGAAACCCTGGTATCCCACAGACCTCTGGCTAGGAAAGTTTTTCTCCAGTACGTTTAAGAAAAGAAAATAAACGAGACTGCTCAGGGAGACAAGTGGTGCTTAGTACAGAAGAAAATGTTTGAACAGTTCTTCTTGGCTATCAGAAAAATCAGAGATACTTTGCTATCTCTTCTTAATGACTACAGAGAAAGTACACAGCACCCAATGAATCTGTTCTGTCTCCCCCCGCCAAGTGCCATAGGAATGGATCTTCTTTCAGTGCCTGGAACAGGGAAAAACTACTCTGCCTGAAGAATGAAGTTGTCACACTATGGAAAAGAGATTAGGGCAAAGAAATGAGAACAAACATATTTTCGGTCCTTGACCAAAATAATGCTCTCAAAGAAACTGACAACTGAGGTATCACAGCACAGTTTTACTGGCCGGGTAGGTAGCAAAGCCAAAAAAAAAGCTGTAGAAGCTAGAACTGCCATTTACACTTGCACACTCAAAGTGCAAGGCTGCCATCTGCTCCCACGCTCCTCTGGGAGGCAGGGAAACAAGGGCAGCTCCCCTTGGCATGTGGGCTGGAAGGGCCCTGCCTCAGCCCGCTCCGGGGCTCGGCTGCCGGGCTCGGGGCCAGCTCTGCCTCCCTGCGGTGCCCGGGGAGCCGCCACACAGCTCCGGGCAGCCGGGCCCGGCCCGACCTCCTGCGGGAGTGCCCGGGCTCCGACCTCCTGCCCTGCCCGGGGACCGCCGGCGAGGGACCCTGGCACAGCCCCATCCTGCTCCTGCACCCCGGGATCTGCCCTGGCACAGCCCCATCCCTGCTCCTGCATCCCTGGATCTGCCCTGGCACAGCCCCATCCCTGCTCCTGCACCCAGGGATCTGCCCTGGCACAGCCCCATCCCTGCTCCTGCACCCCGGGATCTGCCCTAGCACAGCCCCATCCCTGCTCCTGCACCCAGGGATCTGCCCTGGCACAGCCTCATCCTGCTCCTGCACCCCGGGATCTGCCCTGGCACAGCCCCATCCCTGCTCCTGCATCCCGGGATCTGCCCTGGCACAGCCCCATCCTGCTCCTGCACCCCGGGATCTGCCCTGGAACAGCCCCATCCCCGCTCCTGCACCCCGGGATCTGCCCTGGCACAGTCCCATCCCTGCTCCTGCACCCCGGGATCTGCCCTAGCACAGCCCCATCCCTGCTCCTGCACCCCAGGATCTGCCCGGGCACAGTCCCATCCCTGTTTCTGCACCCCGGGATCTGCCCTGGCACAGCCCCATCCTGCTCCTGCACCCCGGGATCTGCCCTGGCACAGTCCCATCCCTGTTTCTGCACCCCAGGATCTGCCCTGGCACAGCCCCATCCTGCTCCTGCACCCCGGGATCTGCCCTGGCACAGTCCCATCCCTGCTCCTGCACCCCGGGATCTGCCCTGGCACAGCCCCATCCCTGCTCCTGCACCCCGGGACCTGCCCTGGCACAGCCCCATCCCTGTTCCTGCACCCCAGGATCTGCCCTGGCACAGTCCCATCCCTGTTCCAGCACCCCGGGATCTGCCCTGGCACAGCCTCATCCCTGTTCCAGCACCCCGGGATCTGCCCTGGCACAGCCCCATCCTGTTCCCGCACCCCGGGATCTGCCCTGGCACAGCCCCATCCCTGCTCCTGACCCCAGGGACCTGCCCTGGCACAGCCCCATCCCTGTTCCTGCACCCCAGGATCTGCCCTGGCACAGTCCCATCCCTGTTCCAGCACCCCGGGATCTGCCCTGGCACAGCCCCATCCCTGTTCCTGCACCCCGGGATCTGCCCTGGCACAGCCCCATCCCTGCTCCTGCACCCCGGGATCTGCCCTGGCACAGCCCCATTCCTGCTCCTGCACCCCGGGATCTGCCCTGGCACAGCCCCATCCTGCTCCTGCACCCCGGGATCTGCCCTGGCACAGCCCCATCCCCGCTCCTGCACCCCGGGATCTGCCCTGGCACAGCCCCATCCCTGCTCCTGCACCCCGGGATCTGCCCGGGCACAGTCCTGGCCCACCCCAGTGAGGGTTCTCAAGACACCCGGGGTCACACTACTTCAATAAATACGTGCTATACCTTGCCGTTTCTCATCATTCATGTACTTCCTTTTCTACAAAAATATCTTCAGCTCTCCTGTCTGAAACCAATCACTAACACCTTGACTTGGTGTTCCAGTTTGCTGTTTGACCAAAGAGGCAGAACTGGTATCTAGAGATGCAGAAATGTGAGAAGACAAAATTATTTTAGGTTCCAGGACTACAAAGTCAGCCGCAGATGGATCTGAAATGAAGGATTTGAACTTTTCAGAGTTAAAATGTTAAATAAAGATGGAAGTTGAAAATCAGCATATCTGTAGGGTTTCGAGTTACTTTTCCCCTAACTTGAATAAAACTGAGGGTGCATCAAGCAGAAAAAGTATAAAATTATATTAAACATTCTACATCTCTTCATGCTTATTCTGAGACTGATGCTAACAAAATATTTACTTGGTTGTATTTTTACAGTTTATCACACAGCAGCAAACTAAACATCTTTGACAAATGACATGAGTGAAAAGTTCCTATGACTTTACTCACACTTTTTTGCTAATGTAGGTTGTGCATCCATGTGGCACAAAGACATTTGCAAAGTTTAGAGCTCATCACTTTTTTGTGATGATGCACAGGCCATATGGCATTTTTCCCGAGCACCTACTGGACTTCTCTTTGCCATTTCCTGTTTAGAAGTACAAAAGATTGTAACTAAAATGAAAACACAAGCTTTTTTTGTTAATTGTTAAGATTGATGATTAAATATTGATTTAGAAAAAAGAACTAATCTTGTATCATTGTTTTCTCTACAGCTTTTGAGAACATGGTGGGATTCACACAGTTTTGTTTGGAATCTCTCTATACCTCACACATTTCTTTTTTCCGGAGTAGCAAGATCAGAAACTGAAAAGGAAATCTGGAGGCTATAAACAGAGAGATTGCACTGTCTGTAGATTTAGATTAATCTGATTATCTGTACAATTATCTATACAATCAAATCAGAAACATCTGAAATCAAGTCATACAGATTTTCAATAAATCCATCTCTTCTCCTTACTGCCCTCCATCTCCACTATCCATATTGAAATTGAAACACAACTGCTGTATTTCAGGAGTTGTTTCTACCAAGACATTACCAAGAAATCAGGAGCTTCGTAACTATTTTGTTTCTTTTAGTAGGAAGGGGTTTGAAGTTTTTTGTTGTTTGGTTTTTGTTTGTTTTTTATTTTAATTTAGGAGAAAACAAGTATGCAACAGACCTTCAGATAAAATGGTTTCAGTCCAGGTCAGAATTTACATAAACCTACAACAGATCACTGGCTTTTGGACATACACAGAGTCTAATATTTTACCTATAATTGATTGATACAGACTGGTCACTTGAGAAACTCTTAAATTATTTTTTAATGCATGAGATCTGCCACCTGATGAGTAAGTTGCCTGTGAGAAGAAAACTTTCATGGCATTACTGCAAAAACTCTGCTGACAAAATTGTACAAAGTAGGTCCTTAAAGCGAGTGCTCATTTTAATATTGCATGAAGATCAGCATTTGAATGTATGTTTTATTTTAATGAGAAGAAACAACATACAATCCTCACAGCTGCACAATTTTTCAGAAACAAGATTTTATGGGTTGATACCTGTAACAGCTTAGCAATCACAGTTACCAGTAAGACAAACAGTAGCAGTAAATGGCAAAGCAAACCTGAAGCTGGCCTTTCCAGTTCAGGAGATTTCTGCACAGTTGTTTAATGTAAAACATGCCAGTGTGTCCATTACTGCAGCGCAAATAGAAATATATCTGTTTCTTGGCAGGACTGTGTGCACGTCTTCAATGAATGTTTGCACTTGAAGTATATGTTCTTGTCTTCAGTCTACAAAATGCAGACATCCCATCGTGTTGTTTAGATCAGCATGACCAACTTTAAACATTCTGTTCAGTGAAAACAGCTACAAAATCTTTTAGTCTAACAAACTGATTCATTTGACTAGTTATGCAAATTGCTTACTGTTTCATTGCCCTCCCAAATTCCTTGAATTAGTCTTTCTTCTACATCCTTTGTTAGATAGATTGACTTGGGGTTTTTTTGTGGCAGGATTTTGTTCATGATATTTCTGTACAGTGTCTAACACTATTGGCCCTGAACTTGCCTGAAATATCAATGGAAAACATCTTCCCCACCAATCAACTTTAAGGTAACAATAGAGTAATAAAGTAGAGCACAGTAATTCTGTGAGCCAAAAGAAAAGCCAATTGTACTGCTGACATATCATTTTAATATTAAACTACATGAATATCAGTATCAGTTACAAAAATCAGAAAGAAATGCAAATTTTATTCAGTAACATTTATTTCCATTTGACTGGCTTGATACCTGATATGACTGACTACTATTCCTCCTTTTGACCTTTAAACATACAGAGGTGACATGCATTATCTCAAACCTGCTTCTTTTATCCTGTGCTTGCTTTTATGAACTTTACACAGTCTACCTCTGTTGCCTGGTTCTCTCATCTTTCTGATGTTTTTACTTTTGGAGTCAGAGTTCTCACAGTCTTTCATGTAAACAATAGCTATGTTTTCCTAACTGTAAAAATGTTTACATATCTGCACTATGATAAAAATACCCTGATGGGCATCTCTTGTAGCCAATGTGTTTGTGGAGGAAGTGACCTTGTTCACCCAATCCTTGTCCTGGTTAAAAAATCTATAAATTTGGGAGTTAATAAACATACACCCTTTTTTTGCCCTTCTGAAATCTCTCATGCACATGTGTTCTCTCTCGTGCCTTAGAGTGACATAGCTCAGCATCCAATTTGATGATGAAGTAATACTGTCTCATGGCTAATTGACATCAGAATGGGCAGGCCTGCTCCTCTCTTCCATCTCTTCCCCTTGTCCTGGACAAATTCTCCAGCCACCTTCTCTGTGCTGACACTGACACATGACAAATCTGTTTGGTGGAGCTAAATCACCAGAAAAATAATAAATTGGATTTTTGCTCCTTTATCTTCATGAAATATTTCCCACAAAAGGCGGTGCTGGTGCAAGGGCAGCAAGAGCTCGTGACTGAAGCAGATGAAGGAGGAATGGCAGAAGAATTTTGCCATTTTCACTGGCCATTAGATCAGCATAACTGTATCTTCAAACTGCACATTTCAGTTCAAACTAAAGAGACAAAACTTTCCTTAAGGTAAGACTGAAAAAATTATGTAATATGGGAATATTTAATGGAGGGGTTTTTGAGGTAGTGCAGGTGTATTCTTCCCTGTAATATTAAAAGGACTTTACTATTTGCTGTTGTACTTGGAAAGTACTTAAGTCTTTAAAAGAATTCACACAATGGAAATATGTTAATCAAAAGTAAGGCAAATTATAAACTGTACCTCTAAAGAAAACAAGCAAAAAGCCAATTAGCCCAGTGCTTTTCTTCAACAAACACATGGAAACATCCAATTATTTTGGAAATGCCAATTAAAATAAAATTAATAATCTAAATACCAGAACTAAATATTTCATTTTATAATTACCTTTCTCAAGAAGCTGGCTTTAACATAAACTGTGATGTGTTGTCAATCTGTCACACTTGCAAGCTTTTGCCACACCACAGTTGTTGCTCCCTTGCCTTTGTGTATATTGCACTTTGCATTAGCAAGTAACCAAAGTGACATGAAACAGACCCATTTCTGATTAAGGTATTCAAACATCGGAATATTTGGTTTAAATACATCAGAATAAAGATCAAGGTGTGTTGGTGTATCAAAAAAGGGAGTCTTTTTCAGTCTTTTCATCACAGGAATTTGAAAAAAGGAGACATCTGACATAACGTGTCTCTGTACACATGGCTAGCAGCATGTGGCTGTGCAGAAAGGGAACATATGGACACGAGGGAGAAGAAGAAAAGTCCCTTTATTTGAACAATCCATGTGCAATACAGGCATAACTGCAGAGGAATACTGAGAGAGTGGATGGATATTAAAACTGTTCTGTGTTAGATGACAGACATGAAAAAAGGAAAGCCATAAATTGGTACTCTTGCTTTCAGAGGTGAAGAAGGATATTGAGTATCACGGAGTTTCTTACAGTCTCACAAAGCATGATGGAATTCATTATTATTGAATCCTACTGAGCCTACAGGACAAAACCAGGACTGCAAGTACAAAATCTGAAAACAGCTACTACAGCATGTACTGGCACAGAAGTGGGAAAAAAACAAGTTGATTTTTGTGCATGTAAAATCTAAACTTGAAGAGCTGGACCTTGTCTGCAGACAGAATAAATAAGATTCCTCACAATGATCATGAGGCCTCAGCAGGAAGGGCATGGTGGTACCAGACTAAACATGCTGCCTTTTCCAACCAACAAACACTCAGGGTGTGAGTGAGGCCTTTTATAGCATGATAATACCTCAAAGGAAATCCCATTATGATGAAAATGGGGATTAGAATTTACCATGCTGCCAAAGTGTGGCCAAGTAATGGTAGTTTACTCATGAATGAGACCCTTACTTTCAAACAAAAGTGTGCTGGTAACTATAGATTGTTGGGCCAGGACAGAATTTATTACATATATGAAAAATACACATCTTGGAGGATTTAACACCTGGAGGTTTTCTCTACATTCGTGCTCTTTCTTGCTACCCTTTCATTCCACCACTGGTCACTACCAGAGATAGAAGGCTAAGTACCTGTTTAACCCTGCCTTTGTGCTCATAGAAGAAACCAAATTAATACAGTAGCTAGTTGTGAAGTTTGCCACCATGAGAAAACACTCTAACCCTATTCTTTCTTACTAACACTGGAAGATAAAATACGATAATAAAGTGAGTTTTTGAAAGCAATTTATTTAAATTATCAAGTTTGAAAAGTCAAGCGTTGAAAATCAAGATAAAAATACAAATTCCATTCTTGCACTTGCAGCCTTTATTTGACTTCAAATACATGAACTCTGATAGACTTAGCAACATAGTAATTTCTTTTTATGATTCATCCAATTTGCTCACTTCTCTGAGCCAGAATGTGCAGGGAAATGAGGAAAAAAAATGAATTGTCTCATGGGTAATGTCTGCTCTCCCAGATAAATGGGATATCATTCTTACCTTTGTTCTAGAAGACTAAAATGATATTGAAAAAGTCCTCTCAACCAAATTTTCCCAGGAAAAACATAAACACTGGCCACATTGCCTAGACACCTGATTGGAAGAATCCACAACGTGTTTTTACAGTTTTTCCACTAACTGTGAATTAAGGAGATGCATTATAAAAATAAGTGATGTAAATTATAAGAGTTTCATACTCCACAGCTCAAACAATGTGTAAATATTTATGGGAAAAAGTTGGAGAGGAATAGATAAAATTCCAGGTAAATTTGGAAGGCTGAAAAAGGGAGGTAAATAATTTGTCACAGGGTACAAAATAAAAAGCCACGCTGATCAGTGCTAGCAAAGCAAGGAAAGGTAAGAGGATCTTAATCTTCCCCCACTTAATATATGCCTGGTTTAGACTGATTGACACTGCACTTTAAAGACAAAATCTAAGTAATGAAATCTTTCAAATTATCATATTTGACTGAATTTTCATCCATTGATTTTACCCCACCTGCAGCGCACCAGACAAGGTAATAATTTATGATAATTATATGAAAATATACAATTAATATTCATCACCTCTCATTTCTCATCACTTTAGATGATCAGTAATGCAGAGTAAAAATGCTGTCAGATTTCTAATTGCTTTGTAATGGGCCTGAAATAGGGAAATCATTAAAGACAAACAATCTGTCACTTGTCTGTTACCTTAACTATCTATCACTTAAAAAAACCCTCATTAAATACATTGCTAATGAACGACAAAAGACTGTACTCAGTGTGCCCAGATGTACCTTTTTAAACAATATTGTAAATTGCTTAAATAATTCCCAAGACGTTTTCAATCATTTCTGTGGAAATTTAATGGAAAACATATATTTTCCGTGCATGTTACATCTCATTTGCTCACATCATTATGACATTTAGTCTATCATATGCACATCTCCTGGGAGACAAAACTTTTTCTTTTTACTGTTGACAAATCTGATTCAATTAAAACAAATTCTGGAAGAATTCAACATTCAGATCTCTGACTCCTTTCTCTTGAAAAAAAAAAGAGGAAAAAATCCATTAATAATTTAAAAATAATCCCATCTCTTCCAAGGACTTTTAATATCTAGATTAAAAAAGAAGTCCAGCATTGTTCCAAGTGGAACCAATTATTTTATTTCAATTGTTCCCAAGAGACAAAACTCAGAATGTTCACATTCACCACTTTTTAGTCAGCTGTCTACTACAGCTCTGACAAAAAAATTCACTTGAAAAAAATTCTTGTCACTGTACTGACTTAAGATCCAGGATGAAAATGGCACACCAGAAGTAACAGTTGGACCACATAGTGAAATATTGTAGTATTATTTGCCATATTAATTAATTGCTGATATTAACTGTCACATTACAATGTTGAAAAAAATTAAGACATAACAACTGCAAAAACTATTTATGACAAAATATTCATCTTTGCATGACTTAAACATGCTCAGTCTCTTAAATTTATCAAAACCCAGTCAATATTCAGTTCTCATTTATGACGCTGAAAGAGGTTTAAATTAGACATCAGGAAGAAATTTTTCCCTGTGAGGGTGGTGAGGCCCTGGCACAGGTTGCCCAGAGAAGCTGTGTCTGCCCCATGCCTGGAGGTGTCCAAGGCCAGGCTGGATGGACCTCTGAACAACCTGGGGCAGTGGAAGGTTCCCTGCTCAGGGCAGGCAGTTGGAACTGGATGATCTTTAAAGTCCCTTCCAACCCAGACTGTTCCAGGAGTCTCTATGTAGCAATATAAAACCAACACAAACAAACAAACAAACAAAAAAAGCAAAAAAACTTTACTAGTCTTACCGAGACTTTGAAAAATACCATCCAGAAGTAAAAAATGTAGTTAATACTGATAAAGTCTGGATGTTTCATCTGGTCCCTCATTTGTACTCATCTTTTATTGTAGTTGTAGAAGCACACACAGTAGTCCAGTTGTCTTTACATAATTCTCCTATAATTCTATGGCAACACAGCACAATGTTACGTGACAGTTTCAAGAAAAGCATCTACTAAAAAATTAAATATTCTCACAAAAATGCCTGAAACTGCCAACCTACATCTAAATTATCTAAAACAAGAGAAGGAAACTTTGTACCATATTTAGGTGTCCAGCTCCAGTGAAATCAATAGCACCTATGCACACTTATATAATTTGTTTAAGACAATTAAGCAACCCTGGTCTCTTACAGACATGTCTCACATCTCCATTCTGGGACAACAGTCCCAGGTCTTCTCCATGACTTCCTGGTGTGTCTCCACACATCCTAGACTGTCATGGCAAGTTCTCCACCCTCTCCTGTCATTTACCTACCCTTTTTTTTGCCTTTGGAAGGGGAAAAAGCAG
Source organism: Lanius collurio (assembly GCA_020086605.1). Taxonomy (NCBI): domain Eukaryota; kingdom Metazoa; phylum Chordata; class Aves; order Passeriformes; family Laniidae; genus Lanius; species Lanius collurio. The sequence continues at coordinate 48,758,114 of JACBWW010000004.1, forward strand.
CAAACCTCTGGCCACACTGAGCTGTGTGCTTGCTGGCCAGAGCATTTGTGTTCAACATGGTTTTCCCTGCTCTCTCTCCCTTACATACCCACTCCCCTTTAACAAATCCTGAACTAAATTAATTTTTTTTACCTCTAGAGATGAAAGGTCATCAAATTGCCTTGAGACTGATCAACAGCTTCACAAATCCTTGCAAGCAGTCAGGGTATGATTTGCTATTACTAACCCAAACATGATGTTATGACTTCTGAAAGTGGGTAGATTAAAAGAGAAACTGAGACCCAAAGAATATGACGCCAGACAAAGCCAGATAATCCTGCAGTGGTACACGAACCTCAAACTGTTATATTAAATAGCTTATTTCCTTTTAATTTGGCAGAGCTGCTGAGCACGCACTGAAAAGAACAAGTATTTCACTTCCAAAATTTTTCCACTGACTTCAGAGGTAATTTCTTAACACACAGAGCTAATTTTCTATTTAACAACTCATTACAGATATACTGTTGCATACAATTGCTCACAATCTCTCAAACAACTCTGTGTTTAAAATACTCTATGAGCTGGCCTCAGGTACCAATCCTATCACGATTTAAAATGGAAAAAAACTCAATATGCAACACTGAAGAACTTCTGGCATAAAAGGATAAACAATGGATATTGTATCCAGTCTTTAGGAGGATATTAACCATTTGTGGTGAAAGCACAGGTGTAGCAACCAATCTCCAGGACAACACCACATATTTTAAAAGCTTTTCTTCAATTTCCCCCCTTCACAACAACAGTCCCTGTTCACACACCAGCCCCAGTGAAGCAGGAGACTCATAGAACCATACTGAAACTTGTGCCTGAGAAGTAAATTCTGATTTCAAAAGGGGCTACATAAATCAGGCCACACTTGATAGGTCTCATCTGCAATTCAATGACTTAGATGAAATATCTGATTGCTCACAGGGAGGCTGCAGAATTTAGCATTGACAGAGAGGATGGGCTGCTCCAGGGCTCATACATGGACTGCCAGAGGACTCTTTCCCTTTGGACAACGTGGACACTCACGTTGCAAATCTGACTGCTCCTACAGAAATGCATAAAGGGCAAAACACCAACCTGCTGACTGTTTATGAGAGACACTGACATCCAGCACAGACAAAAATCAGATTAATCGGGTCCTGAGTAGTTTTGCAGATCTGATGTTTCCCCATGCTTACTCCTATCCTCACCTAGGGAAGCAAGTGTTAAACTTTAAACCAGTTCTCCATGCTCATCACTCAAGCCCAGTTGTCCCCCTCCCTTCCTTCACTGGTGGTTAATGGGAACAATATGCCAGGAACATGCCCGGTTCTTCCTGACCATGTTTGTACAGCCTGGCTGCTGCTCTACTCAAAGAGTTCAAAGAGTATGAAAAATGACAAGTTGCTTTAATTCTAGCATATCACCCAAAAATATTGTCAGAGGATGTATGCTGTACATTTAAAAGTGCAGTGTGAACTCAGTTTGCCTGGAGTAACACTTAGGGATTTTGCCTAAAATTGCAAAAGCTGAAGTCTACAGCACCCACCTAAGATTTTTCTTTTTTTTTTTTTTTTTTTCTTGGCGGTGGTCGTGGGGTTTTGTTTGTGGTTTTCGGTTTTGTACCTTTGAGGGAGGGGTGGGAATGTAAGGGTTTTTGTGGTTTCTTGATTGTTTCTAATGAGGAAACGTCTTTACATCATTAAAACCTTCTTCCAGAGCTTTTTTTTTTTTTTTTCATTAAGAGGATGTTCTTCCTTCCTCTTTAGGACAAGTATTTCCTAGAAAGAAACCACCGTCTTACCCCGCTTCCACGGCCGGCAGCCCAGGCTGCCGAGCTCCGCCTGCGGCGCCGGGGGCGGGCCAGGGAGCGGCTGCGCCCTGGGAGGCGGAGCCCCTGCGGGGAAAGCGGCTGGGGGGCGGCCCGGGCTCCCGCACAGCGAGCGAGGGGGAACGGGATGGGCAGCGGTGCCTTCTCCCACCGAATCCCTGCCAGACGGAGCCCGGGGCGGGCGGGGTGCGGAGCGGCGGCCGGGACCGGCGCCGGGGGAGCCGCGGTCGCCATGGGGACGCGTCGTGCCCGGCGGGCCGCGCTTCCTGCCGGTGCGGCGGCACTACTGCCCGGCTGGAAACAGCCGGGGCGGCGCGGGAGCCCCGCGCCAGGCGGCCCCGGCCGAGCTAAAGGGCCTGAAGTGGTACGGAGGAGAGGAGGGTGTTTCCCGCCGGACGCGTGATGCGTGGCACTGCCATGGAAGGTGCGGGGCAGGTGGGTGCGCGGGGCGGCCGCGGGGACCGGGGGGGAGACCGGGGGAATCCAGGGAGTTCGGGCCGGGGGCACCGGGGAGGACTGGGGGACTGCGGGGGGCCTCCGGCAGGGCCGGGCGCAGTGCGAGGAGCCGCGGCCTAGGCCGAGCTGCGGCGTCCTCCCCGGCCGTCCCCGCCCGCTGCGGAGGCCCGAGGTGCTCCCGCCGTGGTTGTGCGGTGGCGCCGCTGTGGGGAGCGGTGTCGGAGAGCCCGGTCCGGGGCGCGCTGCCTTTCGGCTTGCTCTCAAAACACGGCGGGCGTCGATGCGTGGTGCTTTCCCCTGCGGTGGTGTCTTCCGCGGTCTGCTCGTAGCTCTGCCGAGTTTGAAACATAGGGGTTCTTTTCCCCATGAAAGAAATGTTGATTCTGTAGTACGACGGTAGTCATCAGGGAGCGGTTTTAGTGCTGAAATGGAAAAGACCCCAAACCTGTGGGGTTTTTTTTTGTTTGTTTGACAATTAATTAGTCTGCAGTTATAGAACTTGTGTATTTACAAAGCTTTTGCTTACTGACAGCATTATCTGAAAGTTCATGGTAAATCAGCTACTGCAAGCTTGGGATTCCAGCACACCTAAGAATCTCCGTGAAGCTCAAGCATTGCCATTCTACTACTGGCATTTAGTTCTCCTGTTTATTTTTTATTTCCTGAGTCATTAACTTGGTGAAAGATGGCCGAAATTGAAAACCACACTTCTAGTTAGATTTTACTTAGTAATCTGTGCTAACTTTGTATGTTTTGGTTCATTTTTGGTTTTTTGTTTTTACATGCTCTTCTACTTTAAGAAAGTTGTCTTCTTGCTGAGCAGTATGAAAGTGTTCCCATGCTCTGAATGTCATTTTGTAAAAACCAACACATACTTCTTCTTGTGTCTTCTTACATGGATCTTATTCCCAAATTGAAAAATGTCACACTCCTATGTACTTTACGTGTTCATGTATTAAGTACAGTATTGCTTCAAAATCAAAAGTTTGTTTTAAAAGAAGTGTCTGTATAAAAGGTGTATCTGAGATGTGCGTCATTTTACATACAAAATGATTTTTGAAGAAGTATGGATGGCTTCTGAAACATGATATGCTGAGGCACTTGGCCAGGAAACACGAGACTTCACATATGACAATCTGCGGGATGGAATGGGCACGTGAATTAAGCTTTTTTTGCACAATAGTTCTCATATAATGGTGTGGAAGTGCTTGAGGGCTACGGTCAGTTCCATGATCCTCTAGTTTGCCAAGTCCTTGCTATTGCTTTTTGTGTTTCTCTTTCAAACTGTAATTTCATTTATTTGATTTTTCTTACACAGTGCTGAGGAAGTGATTTCAAAACCACTCAGGCTATGGCCTTTGAAAGGATAAACCAGAAGGACTGGTACAAGGTCCTGGGGGCCAAACCATCGGACAGCCCAGCAGAACTGAAACGGAAATACCAAAAACTTGCTTTGTTGGTAAGTCTGGATTTGATACTTAAGATACACAAAAGTAATTTTTATAAACCAATAAGGTAATAGTTGCAGGGTTTGTTTTTGCAGTTTTTGTATTGATGTGATTGATCAGAGTATGTTTGTAATATCAGTTCACCGAGGCTGGGTTAAGTTTGAAATAAACACCTGCAGTTTATGAGTTACCAGCAGGTTTGCAAAGAGGAGGTGTGGTGTTCTGATTCCAGGACACTGATGAGTCTCCCAGCTTTCCTAAAATGAGACAAATAATCGTTTATCAGGTCCTGGATAAGCAGGCAGACAAGTCAAAAAGTCTTTGTAGCACCTGAAATTTGCTACTTGATACTTGTGGTATTTACTGTCATGGAAGGTACAGTGTGCTGAATGCAATCCTTGAGTGCACAAAGAACAAAAAGAAGTTTTTTTCCTGATAGTCTGCAGTAATGAAATAAAAAATGCATGGGAGGAATTTTACTGAGAAGTTTCTGGTGAGTTTTTGTGTAGTTGTAGTCTTGGTCATGCATCAAGACCTCACATTCTGTGAATGCCCCTGATTTTTTCTGTACTGCTGAGATATATGCATAAGAATCTCAGAGCTTTACCAGATTATTTGATGTGATTCTTGGTTATTCTGTTTTACTCCCTCCCCTGAATTTGGTCATTTTGCTCAAAAAGTGCTTTGGTCTGGGTTTCTGAGAAAAATTGAGTGTCTTTCTTGATACTGTTGACTGTTTTTAGCTAAATTTGATAGACAAATAGAATTCCTAAGGTAACTAAATTCCTGTTTCCTGAAAGCTGGTGACTTGGTAGAGAAGAAGATAGGAGGTGAGCAGAACTCAATTTTTATAGGAAAAACTCTCATTTCTGAAGGAAGCTGCTAGGTAGACTGTCATTATTGGCAGGATGGGTGTTGGAGCATGTGCATGGCAGGTTTGAGGTGGTTTGAAGTGTCAGGACAAATGTGGTAAGAAGTTGGGATTTTTAACTTAGGTGAAGAGAATGCCAGTGACCAGGAGACTGAGTTTTGTTGGAGTTGAAATAAATTCATGGGTTAGGGGGGGAGGTTGTTCATTTTTATGTTGGTGTGAGTTTCTTTAAAGAATTTTATTTCTAGCCACTGTAAAAATGGTTTTAAAGTTTGGTCATTTCACCACTATGTTCCAGTTATACACATTTTGGTATTCTTCAGCTGAATTTGCTGGTCAACCCCTGCTGTACATCTACTCCTCCTCAGTGCTTTCTGTGAACTTGTTTCTTTGTCTAAACCCAACTTAGTCTTAAGTTTCTACACCTGAGAAGATGTTTGTGTGCAGATATAGGACAAATCCTTTGGTTCTCACTATTAAACTTTGATTATTGTAACAGAGGAGAGGGCTTTGGAAACCAAATTTCTTAGTTCCCCTTTGAATAGAAATCAGTGTTTTCCTGAACCTCCTGATGGTTTTGTTCTATTGAATTGCTGGTAAAATGTGAGTAAAAGATTATTAAAGATCTTAATTTGTTCTTAACTACCAGAAAGGTGGCTGTACTCAGGTGGGAGTTGGTCTCTTTTTCCAGGCAACAACTGACCAAATAATAGGTCACAGTCTCAAGCTGTGCCAAGGGAAATTTAGGTTAGATGTGATTTAGGAAAGAGTGATAAAGTTCTGGAATCATTTGCCTGGGGAGGTGGTGAAGTCACCATCCCTGGATGTATTTAAAAAAAGGTTGGATGTGGCACTCAATGCCATGGTTTATTGAGGTGGTGTGAGGGCATGGGTTGGAACTTGGTTATCTTGAAAGTCTCTTCCAATCTGGTGATTCTGTGGTTAATGATCAGGGGACCATGGTGTAAATAAAATACCTCTTCTGTTCAGATGAGGGGCTAATTTAAATGGAACACTGTAATGGGATTACTCTATTTCTTTTCCCGTGAATTGGTGTATAATAATGGAATTAAAATCATAGGTGTTGTTTAGAGCTGTTACAGAAGTGAAACTACATAGTGCCTTTCTTGTAAGAAGTTTTTTTAAATTGTGTTACAGAGCTGTAATTTTATGTATTTTCATAAAATTATTTGGGGTGCATAAAGTGAGAATTATCAAAATTTACAACTCTGTGTTTACATCACTAACTGTAGTTTTGGAAGATTAAACTATTATTTTAATATAAAAGCATTTCTTTTCTTGTATATTTCCAACCTAATTGGTTAGTGCCCTTTATTTGAAAAGTCAATTAGAAGTGTTAGAGAAAATGAAGATACTTTTTTTTGTTGTTTTAGTGTCTGTGATAGATCTCTCTGACTAAAAATAGATGTTTACTGATGTTTACTTGTAGGTGTTTTCCCAAGGCAGATCTGCTGCTTGTCTGTTGTTGCTAACACATGTCCTGTCTCTGCTCATCTTTTTCTTTTAGTTGAACTGTTACAGACTCTACTTGATGGTCTCCTTCCTAATGCTGCATCTAGCACAGCCACTCTGGAGTCTTTAAAGAGGGGTGCTGTTGAGACCACGATGGTTTTCCTGCAGCTTACACCCCCACTGGCTGTAGGAGTGACTGGAGGGCACAGCAGGCATCTTCTCTTAGTTACAGTGTGAAAGTGCCACGGTTGTTGTTGAGTGAGAGGTTCCCTGGATGGAAAAACTGTGAGACTTTCCAGAAGGAAAAGTCTGCCGTGGCATGTTAACACACAGATGTTCTCTCTGATTCAGGGATTCGTGAGCTGTGGACTTCTGAATACTGGATATATAAGGAGAATGTTGCTGAATGTTTGTTTTATCCTGATGCTGTTCCCTGGTCATCCACTGTGCAGTGTTAGTGAGGAGTACAGCCCTGGATGGACCTGCTGTGTTACTTTTTGTGTCCTTTCAGCTGAAGTCACTCTTGCTCTCCAGGCTGGTCCTTGGAGTTTGTGATAACTTCTCAGCTCCAAGTGCCCAGGTGCTCCCTGGGTTCTCTGATGCTGTTACTGGAGATGGGCGTGGTACAAGTAGTGTGGGCAGGGGACAAGGGCTGCTTGCAGGTACATGCAGATTTTTAGAAGCTGGAATAGCAGATGAACACAGCCATGTATTGCTTCTTAAAAGATGTCATGTCAAATGTTATGGTCAGTGCAGAATGTTTTCCAATTTTTATATAGTTGCAGAGGTTGATCTGAAGAATAATGCTGTGCTAATAGTCTTAAAATCCAAAGGTTTGTAGTGCACCATGCATGTTGGATACCAGCTGCAATTAATGTGACAGGGATTCTGTTATCATGAATATTCCAACCACATGGGTGTCTCAGCATCAAGCAGAATAGATGGTGAATTTTATTTTTAAACATAAATCTACTGTTAAAATAAAAATGGCAAATCTCCCGAGTCCAACCCTTTTTCAAGTGATCCCCAGTGCTTCATGTGGAGCATTTGCTCTTTGCCATCTGCTATTTTCTGTATTTGTCAACACATGTATGCTTAGCATCTTGAAGGAATGGGCAGATGTAAAATTTCCAAAGCTAGAAAGAGTTGGAGATCTTGCCATATGTCATCCAAAAGATAACTGTATTTGCAGTTAAATCTCAGGATTGACCTTGATAATACAAAGTAGTACCCAATTAAAAGTGATTGGACTATAGCTTTGTAAGAATGACTTCGTCAGGACAAACTTGCTTAAAACTGATGAATTTTTAAAACCAAAACCCTTTTTTATTAATTCTAAAAAATTGATGATGGAGAAGCTTAATAACTCAGAACAAAACTACACATAGACACCCGACTAGAGAGAATATATTTTTCTTTACTGCACTCAATTTTTGCATTTGGTCAGGTCACATGTGTTTAAGTGAATTATTTTTCTGTAGATAATATCAGTTCAGTCCTTAAGAATGGTATCAATTTGATACAGAAAAGGAGTTTAGGCTATAAGTAGGTATTTTTTTCTCACTCACCCCTTCTCATGTTCAAGCATCTTATAAAATTTCCTTGTGACTTAAATTTATTTTTTTTTAATAATTCTTATTTACTTAGGTGACTCTGATACCTGAATCATCTTGATGCTCTTTTACTGTAAGAATCCATAGCAGCTGAAGATGACAGACTTTGGGGCACAAGATGCATGTGCCATTGTCAATTCTATGAAAAGCTTATTTTTAAAAGAAATTAGAACTTTGTGTAGGGAGGCTCATGCTCTGGCACAAAGCTCCAGCCAGTAATTCTGAAAGGAAAAAAAAATTCAAAGGAGTGCTTAGAAACCAGCAAAGCTAAATGCAAAGATTCCTGGGCTGGCTCTTACAAACTCATGCTAAAGTGCTTTCTGAAGCACAGAAGTCTTGTAGCTTCCATACTTTGAAAGGAACCCAACCAATTCTGAGAATTAATATCTTGTTGAAGTGGTAGGAATAGGTCTTTAATCTTCTGTCTTTGGAACATGTTGGTGGGTTTGAGATATTTTATCCACAGTTAGGTGATTTCTTAAATGGATAAATGGGGTTTGTGCTCTCTGCTTGGTTTTTTTAAGGAATCCATACAGCTTTTAGGAAGGACAGTGCAATGTTCCATTTCTAAATGTATGTAAAATCAACAGAAGCTAATATTAGAGCAACAAAAATAGGACATTCAAGGGAGCCTCCCCCCCCCCCCCGACACCTTATTATTGGCACAATTTTTGTATTTTCTTTTGGTCTAGCACTTTGTGGTCAAATAATAAGTTGTCAGATTGTTTTTGAATTTTTATGTAACTGCTTTATATTTGAAAACTACTTTTCACCAGGAATAAAGTCACCAAACACATAAGCTTTGTCTAGCTGAAAATCAGGTGTCTGTTCCTGTTGATGCTGATGATATTATAGGATACCTTTCAACTGGAAAAAAATTATTGTGCAGGAAAATTATATGCTGCTGTTACAATGTGTGCCCTAATCTTAAAGAAAATCCATGTAATTTGAGCAGGCAGTATGCAAGAAGCTCTTATTTTTAATATGCTAGGGAAATAAAATGTGCCGTTTAACACAGTGTTACAAAGATTATCTTTTTTATCAAAAGGGGTGGTGTGTGTGTACATAAATACAAAGTGTTAAGGTTCTCTCTCTCTTGATCTGTTTGAAAGAGTAGAAGATTTGCAAACAGAGCATCAGGCATAGGTGAGAATGACTCTCAGCAACAGTAAATAAGGAAATTAATAGACATTTAATTTAATGAGGCAAAATTACTTCAAGAAGACATTATTCCATGGAGCATGTTTAAAGGAAAGACATTCTGGAGAGCAAAAAATCTGTTATCGATCTAGGTGCCCCTCTAAATTCTGCAATCACAAGAAATGCAGAGGGTGTCATTTATGTGAAGTTAAAGAGCTGCTTGCATGATTGTTCTTTTAAAGTTTGTTGCAAGGTGGATTTAGTATTACTCCTGAAAGGACCTGCCTACTGAGTTTAAGTTGAGAATTTGAAACTTAAAAATGAAAACACTGAGTTTTGTGTTGGAAGTCTCAGAATAATGTTAATTATGAGAATCAGGCAGTGTATGCATTCCTTTTTCAACAGCCTTGGCCGGTTTTTTATTTTTTTTTGTTTGAAAAGCAGCATACTTGTTAAAGGTATGGAACAGCTCATTGTGCTTAGCTAATTCTAACTTCACCTAACTGGTAGAAAATGGATTTGTAATTTGACAATAGAAACAGAACAAGTTCAGTGCAGCCTGGCTGGAGCTTGACCGGAGTTAATCTAATTGCTACAGAGAGAAAGATAAGCCATCAAGTTTAGTACAAAGGACTATTGTTTTAATGCTCAGGGTAGTTTGAGCTGTTCTTTACATCTGATTTACTAATTATCACTTGAATAAAAAGAATGGGGCATATTTTCAAGTTGTGACTTGAGGAGTTGATTACTAGCCTAGGTAGTACCAAGTGAAGCTCGACGTTAGAGAAGTCCCTAATTTAAACAGCTTCATTAGCCAGGTCATGATTATGCTGATGCTGTTTAAATTATGAGTTGGGTGATTTATTCACCTGACTTTGGTGTTGGTTGTTGTTTGATTTTCCCTTCTACCAGAAGAGTTCACCGTGATATTCAACAGAAGGTCTGGAGAACAGGGAGCTACACTGGTGATGATTATTTGTAGATGTTGGAGAAAGTGGAACTTTTCTCAGTCTGAGTAGCACCACAGAGGTGTTGCATGTGTCAGGGTGGAGATTAAAGCTGAGCACCGTGGAGCTGCTTAAAACTGAGCTCTGTGGAGCTGAAGCTCCTGCTGGCTCTGTCGGAGCCCTGGGAAGGTGCAAAGCTGGTGCCAGTCTGTCCTTGGGCTCTGAGTGCTCCCCTGCAGTGTTGTACAGAATTAGGCTGCTGCTAATCCAGTGACATGCAGGGATTCCCCAGGCAGCTGGAAGGGGGGACCCAGTGCACGTCCTGCCCAGGAACTGCCTGGGAAAGGTGTGCTGACTTGCAGAAAATATGGAGTGTGGACAGATCATGGACAGAAGTGGAGAGAGAAGGGATGTAGTGAGCTATCTTAGTAGGAAAAGGGGCATCTTGGTCTCACTCAGGGAGTGATGTCTCACTACTGTGTAGTGTGTAATGATTTTTTTAAAGGTGTGGGTGAATTTTAACAAGTGGATGGGGTGTGAATATCCCTACAGGAGAAAGCTTTATTTTTAACTTATATAGAATATGAGAACCCATAGCATCACAAAATAAGCCAGCAAGTGAGTGCATTGCTTATCCAGGTAGTTCAGCCAGTTGTGAAAGTAATGTTAGTTTCAAAAATTATTTCTAGATTTAATCTGTTTATTTACAGCGTTATTGTCCACAGTTCATTTGTTATAATGAGCAGCTTCTGATACTGCCTCCTTTGTAGACTTATGGTTCATATATAACAGAATGGGCATCAGGCAATTGAAATGGGAGATTTGGCCGATATGTGCTTGGCCTTTGATATCATTTGTGCTCTGCAGAGGAATCTGATGCCTCTCTTGAACATTTTGTGCCCTGGTTATGTAAGTTATTCATTGTAACATCTATTAAAAAAAGGATCTTTACTGTTGTTTGGTAGACTTTTTGTGAAAGGTGTTCAATACTCACAAACATTCACTGTGTCCTGAGTCAGTATAAAATTAAAATTCTGATTAAAAATAAAATCTTAAGTAGTAGCTTATTAAATGCCATAAAGATGTTTCTTTAATATTTGCAAGTGTTCTTTCAGCATTTTGAAGATGTATTTAAGTAGTTTTATATTGTGCTGTGTGCTTTTTATCTCATTTCTAAAGTGAGATGTCTGAAATAAAAATCATACAACCAAAGATGTGAATTAAAGTACAAAGAAGGAAGCTACAAAGACCAGCATAATGCTTTCACATCATAAATGATCTGGTTATTCTGATGTTTGAACAGCCACAGTCAAGAGTCCCTTGAGCTGTTCAACATTTCCAAATCAGACTATGCACTCAGGTGTCTACTTCAGAAATTGTAAGCATTAAGTCAATTCTTTAAAGAGTCTCTAAGTCCAGAACAATGGTTTTGGATAATAAAAGTGTGGTAGAATCAATCATCTCGCAATAGTTGTGTTTATGTAAGGATCTCTTATCGCTGTTAAATGAAATCAACCATGTTTGTGTTGAATCTGAAATAGTTATTACATCTTTAAAAATATTGTAATGTGATGTACTAAACTGTAAAACTCAGTGTTTTGGGGACTTGTGGGGGTTTTTATAATTTAAATAAATTATCTATGTCTAATTTTGTCTTCTGTTTGAAATACATAATGTAATTACTACAAAAAATTATTAAAGCAACACATTCTCACATTGCTTCTTTCCTTCCTCTTTAGAGTCAGAAAATCCCGGTCTGAATGACATAACTGTCTCACCCTCCATCTTTTCCTTGCCTCAGTGCATCACAAATGTTTCCTCATCTCCCATTGAGCTCAAATGCTCAGCACACATGAGCTCATTTGAGCTGATTTAATGCAGAAGCTATTTCATATACTAGAAGGCTTGGCTTGTAGGATACTTTGTATATAGCTTATTATTATAGGAAAAAAGTTCAGCTTTCTGTACACTGCCAGTCATTTGGACAAACTCATTGTCATTTAATTTTCAGTGCATTAAAAGTAATGTTTCAAGGCTGAGAAGTCAGTAGTCAGCTATTGACTGACTGTTGTCAAACTTGACCCCTTATTGTTATTTCTTCTAAATTAACAACAACGAAAAAATTCAGTCTGTTTTGCTTGGATTTATGACCTAAGAATGTCCATAGTCAAAGAAGGTAAAGATGAATGAGTTTGCTGAGCAGCATCTCAGCTAAACATTTTTCTTTCCTTGACAGAACATTAGATTGTAACTAATGAGGTCTTTGAGGAGAGACTGAACAGGAGCTGCTCTTTTAAGAGGTTCTTATCTTCTGTCAGAGCAGTCCAGGATTGGCTCTGACTGCTGCAGAGGAGCAGTCAGAGGATGGGCTTGGCAGGATTCTCCCAGTCAAACTCTGGTTTCTGTAAATGTTGCTGTGGAAACTCAAGGGATGAAATTGGATTATTCCTCTACAGTTGCTGACATGTGCTAAATTTTGACTTTACCTTTCCATCTCCTTCTCTTGACTATTGCTTTCTAAAATGGGGCAGTTCTGTAAAGGCTAAGACTGCCTAGATAGGGTGTTATTAAATATCAGTGTCACGAAGCTCAGCAATGAATTCTGGTAGAGCAGAATATTCTACTGACATGTGCTCTCCTGGAGTCCCCCTCAAAGGATGTCCCTTTAGGGTTGTGAGGACACACTGCCAAAGTTGTTTCCTGGCTGCAAATGGAGAAATTTGCCAGCCATGTCCAATCTTTAACTGGAAGTTAAATTAACACCAAGCTAGTGATCAGTCCAGACAGGAACACATCCTTCAAGCCTCTGAATAAATCCAATACGAACTAATTTCTGAGTGTGTGTGATTCTGTGGATTATGTTTGGAATTGTTTTGCCACTGAGGCTATGAATTTTTGAAATAATGCTGACTTCTTTGTTTATTCTTGTGTTGTTGTAAGGGGGTTTTCTCCATTGTGTTTTGGGTTGTTTTGGGGGGTTCTTGCCTGTTTGGTTTTTTTAATACTGGTTTTCACAACTGAGTAAATTCTGTTAATAGGTAGCTTTTATGTCCATTTTAAAAGTTGTAATTCAGCAAAGGCCAAACCTGTTATTTTGAGATCTCAAATGTCTTCAAACACTGTAGTGATTTTGTATTGCTCTCAGAGATGGGAAAGCTGAAAGAGTTTCAGGAAAACAAAAAATCAAACCCACTTTTTATGCAAGTGTTGGAGTTATGGTTGCTAATAAGCATTTTTTTTAAAGCTTTCCTGTATTCTTTAAGGCCTGCTTTCCATCTGCACCTGAAGTGCCTTAGGGACTTTGATTATTTTGCATTATACTTAGTCTGACCTCCTAAAAGTGTGAGGCTGTGTTCAGGTATTCCAAATGAATTGGAAAATGAGTGTGACACTTCAGTTTGGGATATTATGTTAGTGGCTGGAGCAGGGGGCAACACAGAAAACTGTGCTTTGTGCTCAGCAGCACAAAGTTGAGGGAAGTTGAGGGTATCAAAGTACTTGACTTCTTTACCTGAAGAAGGGTTTTCCTCTTGCAAGTCCCAGTGCCAGCTGAAGGCTCCTGCCCCAAACTGCCTGTCCCTGCCCTTCTGCCAGATGTTACTCAGCCAGGAAATAGCATCCTGTGGGTTTTCCTTCAAACACTGTCCATGTCAGCTGGAATGGTTCATCCCCTTTTTTTCAGTAGTTTTAAGCAACCCTGCTTGGTTTGGTTTTCTGGAGGGTTTTTTTTTTGTTTGTTAGTTGTGGGGTTTTTTTTCTATAATAAAATAGAGGATTTAGGAGTTTGCTTTCACGTGAAAGTAGCATTTTCCTAACCATTTGTTTGTCTGGAATTATTCTGTGACTAGGGCCACACTAATCTATGCCTGAACAACAGAATATTTTTTAATGTGACATTTAATAGTGTAAATTGTGATCATAGGACCCAGAAATTTAGAAAAAATGGAAAATTCCCTTTGTATTTTTACCTTTATACAACTGTAAATTTAAATGTTTGTTTTGCCCCTTCACTCCTTTGCTAGTTTTTGATGGATTTTCTATTGGTTTTTCTTCTGCTGCTGTATAGTGGAGTTTTCAAAGGGCTTTTTGAAGTACCTCTTGAGGCTCTTGGGTCACTCTTCATAGAAAAATAAGGAACCAAGGAAAGAGAAGAAAATGAAAGAGTCTGTTTCTGTCTGGTTAACCATAGCTTTTGGTTTTTCTCCTCATTTTCATACCTTCATTAGCCGAATAATTGTTTTCTTCTATTTTTACAATAACAGTTGATTTTATTTTCCATCAATAGAAACTGAAACTTTTACACTTGATTTCAGCATTGTTTGTTCAAGAGCTGAAAAGGGTGAGAGATGTGAATATTTAATGTGAAAGTTGTATGTGGCAATTACTTGCTGTTTGATCAGACTCTTCCCAGTGTCATGGAGTTAGATCTTTCCAGGGAGTGGGGAATTGGGGCTGAAAGGACCAAGAGTTCATCACTGCTGTTCCTGTAGGATGGGCTGGTGATTGCTGCTGCAGGGTGGGGGCCATTTCCCTTGCCAGTGCAAGAGACTGTCTGTCTCATCTGATGGAAGTTTCCAAGCAAGAATCTGCAGTTCCCTGTTTTTGCAGGGGGGGCTGGAGGGTTGTAAAGTCGTGGGTTCATGGAGTGTTGCCTGGGACCAAGAGGAGAGCCACTGTCACCAGTTAACACCAGCAAAGTGTGCAAGCTCAGTGTAGTGGGGTGATGCTACAGTACCATGATAAAAGAAATTGCATTTAGAGTCTGTTTAAGCATGGTAGCTTTAAAAAAAGAAACCCAGCGTGGAAATGAATGAGTTTATTACAGTGTTGTTTAGTCTATGGGGGGTTTTAACTGCACTTTGAGGACTCCAGTAATTTTCAAGAATTCGCTGCACTGGACTGGTAGTCCCATCCTGTGTTTCTACTGTGCAGCTATCAGTGAATGCCCATTTTGTGTTATGCTTAACTGGTGCACATTGCTGTGCACATTTAATCCTACTTTTTTTAATTCTGGCTGGTTTTAAAAGAAAGCAGTTTGGGTTGTCTGTGGGTATTTTCTTTTAAAATTATCCACTGGTTATTGAGTAACTAAAATGTTAGAGGAAAAAATCCTTTTGCCTCCAGAGTGCTGTCTTGAGGATGTTTTGCTGCAAATATTTGAGTCACAGCAAATACTTCCTTATAGTTACAGCTATAACAACAAGAGTGTTACCTAAAATATTTCTGTTCTGGTGGATTTCATTTGTGTCAAGCAAAGGTGCTGTGCTGAATGTTGTGTATAACAGTGGTTATTTCTGGCCAGAGGGTTATGAAAAAGATTAATAATGTGTGTAAAACATGCAAGCTGTGGAATATTGTTTGGGAAGATTGATACTTGTACTATAGTTTTGATTGTGGCAGATTATAAGGAGGAAAAAGGGACAAGACTGGATGCAGTTTTCACCAGCTAATTGATCAATGAGCAATGTGGAAAAAAAAGTCATAAAATAGATAAGTTCTAAGAGATGAGAAGGAAAATGAAATGGTCATCTTTTATTTTTCAAAAAATAAGGAACATTTCCCATGAGTAAGAATCATCTTGGAGATGGACAGTGCAGGCTGTAATTATGGTCAAGGCTGATAACAAAATCAGGTAGGGCAAGGCTAAAGTTGTTAAAAAGCTTAAAGGTTGTTTGTGTTTGGGGGGAAAAAAGGAAGAAGAGATGGACTGAAGTAATGAATCAAGTAGATAAATTCCTTGCTCTCTAGTCCAACTGTTTTAGATAGACACCCTTCGGGGAAGTTTAAATCTCCATGAAAAGATTGAATGTCACAAGGGGCTCCTCACTTTGTGTTTCTCCTCTTTGCAAGTGGAACATGTTCCTTCCATGTTCCTTGCTATCTTCTGCCAGTTGAATGAGCACGTTGAAAAGATTGATTGTGGACTGGGAAGGCAAGTTTAAGACCTGGCATCATCTTTTTCATGGAAGTGAACAAGTTTTACGCTTTGGAAAGAGCGCTTTGTAAAATCACTGAGATGCATAAAGCACCTTCAAAGTTATCTTGTTTTGTGCTGTTTTAACATAAGAACCCTCCTCTCTTTTTTTTTTTTCCCTTCCTGAACACCTGTCACACGAAGCTTTTCAGTATTGAACTGTGCTAATTACTTCAGAGGAGATAACTTACAGAACACAAACGAGTGTGGAGCCTCCCTGGTGAGGATCCTCACTTCTCCCTGCGAGTCTCTTACTGAACTGCACGTGTTGCACGTTGTGGACAAAATTCAAGTGCCGCCTTTAATCCACTGAACATACATCTTGCCTGTTCCAGTCTTTGTGTACAAGAAAGGATGTTTTCCCAGCAGTTAAGTTTAGGAAGACTGTAGGGGACGAAATGTGAAACAAATGTTTGAACACAGCAGTAAACTTTGTGACTCGCTGTGGCCCCCGTGGCTGGTGTAGGGCGGAGGGACGATGCCACGTTTTGCTGTAACCTGGTAAGCATTAGGTGGCAGTAGCGTGTTGTATTTGGCAGCTGCTTTGTCGTTGGATTTTCTCTTTGGTATCTTCGGTGCAGTTTCATAAAAGGAGAAAGCGTGTATTTTATTTCTAGTATTTTTTATAAAATGCTGATTTATGGTTGCTTTGGCTGTGTGACTGTAGGGGCAGCTGTTTGGAGTCTGGTGTGCATAGGTGGAATTAGTGTGCTGTAGTATGTGCACAGCGTTTGTGACTTATTTTCTGCTCTGAAGTACCTAACAATGATAACGTTAACCACACATATTCTGATGATAAATATGCTGTTAATAGCCAAGTGAGTTTGGTTCTGCAGTCCTTACTTTTTCGTAAGGTGCTATCCTATAACATAGTGTAGCCTGTTAGATGAAGTGGGTTTGGGTTGGTTTTTTTTTGGGGGGGCGGTTTTTTTGGTTTTTTTTTTTTTTTGCTTTTAATCTTTATTCTTACATAAAAAAACAATCTTAGGCTCAAGAGAAGGTTGGTAGGAACATAATTAACCTTTCAGCACAGTGGTGTTATTGCCACTCCAGAACTTGGACAAGTGCAGTTACCTTGTGGCCCTTTTGGAGGGTGTTTTTTCCCTTCATCCTTGTTTCTCACAGGTAAAGGATCTCAAGGATTTCAGAACTGTGTTGCATTGTATTAATTGGGCAGGATGATCAATTAATGGAAGAAGAGCAAGAAGGTGTTGACAGAACATGCTACCTAATTAGTACCTGATGGACCATGTAGGCCACAGAGCGCCCAGACTGTGATGTCGCAGGGTGGCAACTATACAAGACCTTTATATGCAAAATAAGCCTGTGGAAAAGCCAGGGAAGGAAGTCTTAATTGCTGAAATATTTCCCTTTCCACTGCAACCTTGGGGGAAGTTTCATACTTCATAGAAGGAGCACATCTCAAATTATCAACCCTGTGTTTTGTACATGTCTTGCTCTGAAGTCATGTAGCCTTTTGTGTGCTCAGGTATTTTTTAATGTAAGAGCTGATGTACAAATAATTGTACTTTTTTTAAATAAAACTATGTAGTAAGAGAGAAATACTAGGGCAGTAAGATTTCCTGATGGCTCTTGTGATAAAATGGCAAGCAAAAGGATTCTAAGGGAAGAGCAGTCAGCACCACAGTGCTCGAGGGTTCCACCCCAACTGGTTTTTGATTACACAGCAGTGCTCAAGAGTTTTTCAGGTGAAGCTTAGGTAATTCTGAATTGAAAAGCACTTTGAGTCTAGGAAGGTAGGATGCCAGAATTATTTAGTTACTGGTAATTAGTTTTTTTTTTTTCCATTCATTTGTATAAATAAGTTGGCAATTAATTCACGTTCTTCATTCAGAAGTTCTTTCTCCAATGACAGAAGTTTAATGTTTGCATGGTTAAATGAAAGATTTTTTCAAAATGAACTCATTTTCTCCTGCAGTTTAAGCTTGTTTGTTTTACTGAGATAAACATCTTCCTGTTTCAGAATACTTTTGTTGAGTAAATAACATCTCCTTTTTTGTGTGTAAAATAGTGTATTTTTTTGCACTGCCCTAATTTTATAATTTCATCTGGTGAAGTTGGAAAATGGCTTCTTTCTGTGACCTTTCAGTGAGTGCCACAGGGTGGAGGCCAAGTGCATGTTTGTCACCTTTTTCCTTGATTATCACAGGTGGCTAAAACGTGCTTTTCTTAAATTTTGTTAACCAAAAGTTCAGATTCCAGTTTAATAAGTGCATTGATAATTGGGCCTGTGTTCTGATTTAAAACCATCCACGGAATGGATTGTGCAAGAAAAACAGTTCAGCCCTAGAGCACAGCAGCCAGTCTGTGCTCTGTATATCCTGCCCACAAGCAGAGCAAATGATCATTTGGAGGCGTTGTGCTTGGGTGCTCAGCTATAGCTGACATATGCATGGCAAAGGTAATACCAGATCTGGGTGTTAGTTCTGTTACATGCTGATGAGGATTTGTGGCTGAAAGTATTCAGTGTGACAATGGATGTAAAATTAGCCAAAGTGTTAACTTTAAATGTAATTACAGAGCTCTTGGAGTGTTGTAATTGCATTATATGGTTCCTTTTCTGTGCTGTGTCCAGCAGGGAGACTGCTCAGCTTTACATTTTGGTGCTTTATCAGCTGAGCTGGAACTTTCAATACATGCTGCATAATTTGATTGAAAATATTGCTACAAGCAATGACAGTTCAGAACTGGAAATGGGCAGTTTTGCCAGGATTTGGGGTGATGAGGGGAGCCTACACTGTGTTAAGCTTAGCTCATAGTATTTCAGTTTTAGTATCTTGGATAGCTTTAAACATAAATCTATTGAGCCCTGAGACCAGTAGAAGCAGAATTACTTGTTCATGAGGGCTGGGACCTGCACCAGCCACACTTCAAACTGTTCGAGGACAGAGGTTTCAGGGTGGGTACCCTGCATAAAAACCCAGAGTCAGTCTGAACTTTGCAGTGGAGGCAGGGTTTTTCTACCAGCTCTCACACTAATCCTGCTCACAATCTGCAGCAGGAGACCCTCTGATAAACACTTCTGGATTAACTCAACAAAACTCTATTTCCAAATGTAATTTTAGAAAGAGGAGGAATGCTGCACTAGACTTAATTGTCCAAACTTGATTCCAAAGCTATGGGAAGATGAAGACTAAACACAGTCTTTTTGTGGAGAGAGAGAAAAAAGCTGAGTACAAAGAGAATGTCAGCCTACCATAATATTTTGACTTTTGAAATTATTTAGAATAGTTGTTGATTTCTTAGATATTTATAGATGTGGCTTAAATGTTGTGGTCATATGGCCAGATTGAGAGATTTGTTTTAGGAATTGTAATTTCTTTCTTACAAAAATGTGTCCTGATGGTCAGTAAATAACTAGAGAAATGGATGCAATTATATGACCCAATCCAGCCCTTGTTTAGCAGTTAATTTCTCCAGATTTCTATGAGCATTTGTTCCGACCTACACAGATTTGGTTGTTGGTTTAAATCTAGCCAAGGCTGGTGGTGTCTTAATTGCTACCACAGAGCAACCATTTGGCCTGTGCGAGATGAATGTTGTCAAGGTACCTTCTGCAAGGCGGACATTCATCCACTGGGAATGTATCAAGAAAGTTTTCATTAATTGGTCCCTTTGTTGGCATTTGTGGCAGAGCAGCCAAAAACTGAGTATGAACAGACACTGTGTCAGGGGGTGAGATTTATTGGCAAGTCTCAGGAAAAACTGGTATTTACTACATATATTGTAAGCAGGGGCAAAGGAGTTTCCAACTAAGAACAGCCTGGCATTAAATTTACTCAGATTTCTTTTTTTTATAGGCATGAAAATGTAACAAGAATTCAAACTCAGTCAGAAGTTAAATAGGAAGTAGCCAGTTAATATTTTTCTTCTTGATGTTGACTGTCTTGCAGCTTCTTTTTAATGTGATGTGAAGTGTTATGATGGGCTGTATAATGTACAGACAGATTTACATGGACCTATGAATACTTGTGTCAGATGAGAGCACTTGACAGATTTTGTCCTGATTTCATTTGCTTAACCTGTAGATAATAGCAATTACAGTTGATAATGTATACATGTAGAATAAAGCATGACAAATGTTTTTAAACACATTTGCCAATTTCGATATTTTTATGTTCACATTAATTTTTGCACTTTGGGCTTGTTGCTTTGTTAAAAGGATGCTCTTCATTATATTTCAAGGGACATACTGGTAACAGTTTGTGCATTTTGTCTTAGTGCAGCATGCTTGTTTGTTTAACTTTGTACAGAGCAAGGCTGTTTGCATGAGGCTTGCTGTTCTGCTTGCTTAAGCCCCTTTTAACTTTTTTTATGTCATAGTGTGCTATAAATAAAATAACAGTTTTATTACTCTGAGGGAGAGTTCTGATTCTGAAATTTGAATATATTGCCTGTTTGATATTGAGCTTTGATACAAGAATAAATAGATTGAACCCCTAAATACTGATAATCTGATTGATAAAAGTGCTCGGTGTTAATCTGTGCGGTTCCCCTAAGGAGTCAAAGTTTCATCCTCTTGGATTCCCAGCCATGAGCCTGGCAGTGTGGTTGGAAAATAATGGCTTGGGTTTCTCTCTTCGTCCAGCTGCTTCTGGTGTCTCCCCCCTCCTCATTGCCTTTCTGCTCCGAGCAGCAGTGTCCAGCTCCCTCCTGCCAGCAGCTGTCAGTGGTGTGTCCTGCTCTCATCTCACCCTGTCCTGTGCTTATCCAGGGCAACTTCCACTTCTGCCATCTTAGTCCACCCAACCCTTTGCATGCCAATTTCATGGCTTGGATCTCTTCTGTTTGCAGTTTTAATTCAGTTCTTTCATTCATCAAAAATGTACCTGCACCAGATATGAAGAGTGTTGTCTTTGTAAAGCTGGGATTGAATTTCTCTTCCCTGACCATTGCTGAGTGTCTTTCATCACTGCTTATTTTTAAATATAAATATGCATCTTTTTACACATTCCAGAAGGTGTTGTAGTGTATGTTGTGAATTTTTTTTTTTGGAAAAGTTAATTCATAGTTGGTGGAAATCATACTTCTCACTGTATTCCATGGATAAAATAATTTCTAGCCATAAAAATACTGTAACTACTACTATAAGCCTAACATGGAGAAGGGATGCTGTGATACTGAGTTAATTTGAGATGTTAATATTCTATCATTTGCTCTTATTTAAAGGTCAGGTTTAGTCATTCGATGTAGTTTCCTTCAAAGGCACAAATACTTGGGTGTGTCTAAGTAATCCTCTGGTAAAATCCTACTACTTGATTTACTCAGGGCACATCTCCAGCTTTAAATATATCCCTTATTCAAATGTAGGCACACATCCTCTATGGAAATAAAGCAGGGATTCAAGACTTGTCTAAACTTGTCAGTTCAGTTTAGCAAGGTGATTCCATGAGACTGTAGATGATTTCAGAGTTAAAAAATCTTTAATAAATAGTTTAGAAATTTACTGTGCTGTGTTGGCAGAACTCACTACTTACTGGTTACTTTATGACTCATAATAGTAAATCCAGAATAATCTAACTTGAATTTTTGAGCTCTGATGTTTCATCATTGTTCTGTGCCTATTGTTACTTCTAATTTTAGAACCTTAATAATGGTTTCCCTTATGGGGAAAAAAATCTGGAAAGTATATAATAAAAATTTTAAAATCTGAAAATATATCTGTAAAATAATCATCAGAAGAGGTCAAGAATTTAATGCAGCCACGTTTGATTCATCCTTTTTATATTACTTTTTATTTTCTGCTGAAGAGTTCTGCAAAAGCTTGACAACTTTGCAGAAAATACTTTTAAGTAGGAGAGACAAAGTTGTAAAAGGTAGAGAGTACTCCTTAGCTTGATCCTGGAAAACAACTAGAACTGATTTCCCTTCAGTTTCCTCAGTCAGAAAAAAAAGGAAGTTTGCATTTTAAGTGGCTTACTGAAAAGCTATGTAATTTCAGCAGGGAGGAGTTTTTACAGTTATTTGTGAAATATACAGTAGTTGATTAAATATTTTTTTTGTAAGTGAAGCAAAAATTTGGAAGCAGTAGTAGTTTTCCTAGAGAATAAAGCCTCTTGGTTTGATGTATGGAATTAGGGATGTGGTGCATCTTTTCTTTTTAGGGTGAATACCCTTTATACACAAGGCAAAACAGCCACAGTAATGTATTAATTACTTGATGGGAAGGGATAGTACTTTTAAAACCTTTTCTAAATAGCCAGCCTTTTCAATCTGGCATGTGGTAAAGTAGCTATGAGTGTAAGTTTGACCATATTAGGTGATTTAGTTGTCGTGTATTGCACAGTTTAGGGAGAGATTCCAGTGTAAAACTTGGGCCTGTAATGCTTCACCCCTCCCCTCCCACTGAGCTGTATTAACCTGATTCTCACTGGGTGCTGTAAATGTGTTTTGAAAAATAAATTCATGAGCCCCAGTAAGAAATGTACATTACATTGATTTGACTAGAGGATTTCTGCTCGCTAATTTGAATTTGATTAAAATCAGGCACCCTGTTACATTTATTGCCCAAAGTTAAAGGAGCTTGTAGCAGGGTTGGGAGGACAGGGACCTTGGCATGGCATCTGCAGCACTTGAGTGGCTCAGCCAAAGCTCAGCCAGCTCTCATCGTTCCTCATCCTGTGGTGTGAGAGCTCTTGAGGTCTGCTGATATGTTACTGAGATGTAATACCAGTTGTTGACTAAATGGTCACATTAACTTCCAGGGATTAAAGGCTAGGGATTGATTTTGCAGTTCTTTAAAGTGCAGAAGGGTGCAAACTTCATGGGGTATAAAGTAGGAAGAAATTCAGAGAGTAGCAGTTGAATGTGTTGTAGCATGTTCCAAATTCTTATACAAACTTAACTGTGTGCTACACTGTACAAATAAGAATATCATAAATAAAATAGATGTTGGAACTCAAGGCATTTTCATAGTCTACACTTGAAGACTGCAACAACCTGAGCACCTTTTTTAGAGACAGAAAAGGTTTGTTTACTAGCCTGTTTTTTATTCTGTAACAGATATCAAAGGCAATAGATGAGCATAATGAAATATACAAGTATTTTACCTAAAAAAATTCCATGAAAAATTTCTAACTTTTTGAATACTTGAAAAAAGACTGTGAACTGAACCTCGATTTGTGTTTCAGAGTACCTTTGCCAGGTGATACATGGTTTCTCACAGTATCCAACCTGCTGAAAAGTATGGTCTGGTGTACATTAAGAATAACACACTAGAATGCAGTTGTTTTATCAAGGTATGATAATGGTATTGTAATTGAAAAGGGCACAAGGTTAAGTTTGTGTTGGCTAGCTTTTTGTGTTGCCCTGCAGTGTCAAACATTTCACCAAGTCTTCAACAGATACTGCTTAAAGTGTGTTTTTCATTTGAGCTTTGGACTTCAAAGTTCGTGCTTTTTCAAAATTTTCTTACCAATTTCAAAAGCTAAAGGAAGTGAAACCCTTAAGAAATTGTTTTTTTGATTAACTTAACACCAAGAACCAGAGTCCTCAAGAAATATTAAGACCATGTGACATTTAAGATAAACATCAGGAGAGAGAGCAGTATCAGAATGTTATCAGATAAACTAATATATTTCCAAAATCAATTGGTTTATATTTTAGCATTCACAGTAACTGAAAAGCATCTTATGCTGTAAAGTGATACAAATGCCAGACAGGGAGTCAGCAAGTTACTTCTGGTACAGCTATAAAAAAGGAAAAATAGGTTGGGCATATATTGCCAACCTTCATCGTTTTCCCTTCCTCTCCCTCCGCTGGACTTGGGAAAGGATTGTTTACTGTTTTTATAAAATCCTATAAAATAGTAACATGTTAGTGAAACTTTGTTTTGAGCACAGTAATCAGGATGAGTGCTCAACAAAAGTTATTTTTATGAAGTATTGCTGCCTCAAACGCTTGTGCATATGCAGCTGAAAGATTTAAACATATCCAGTAATAGGGCTGAGAACAGTGCTCAGGTGGGGTATGAATGGCATAGAGATCATCTGCACAGATCTTGAGAAGTGGCATGGCAGGGAACACGGGGGGCTCCAGCATTCTGAATGAAAACTTAGGAGTGGGTGCATGAGGGAGAGATGAGCAGCAGTTCAGTTGGAGCTGAAGGAGGGAGGTCGAGTAGAAAACAGGCCTGTCTGTTTTCATTACGGAGCCTGGACAGGCTGCAGCTGAGATTAACCCAGAAATAAGGCTGAATGGGAAAGAGGAGGAGATCACAAACGTCCATCATATTTCACCTCCTGCAAAACAAAACCAAGCCCCTGGCTCTGTTTCTTCAGGCAGCTCCTCTGAAGGTTATGCTGGAGAGGGAGCAGGATCAGACACAAGAATCTGCTAACTAGGAGTGAGGGAAGATCCCAAAAAAGAGTATGGTTGATTTATGTCTGAAGTATTGACTGAGGGTGTTAGATGGTCCCTCTGAACTTTGGTACTTTGGTAAAGTGTCCTCTGTGCCCGAGTAGCTGAACAGTGTCTAAAAAACTGGAGAAAGGACACCTCATTTGTTGTCTTGAAGAGAAAAAAGAAGGGCGCTTGAATCAGGAGTGGATTTTTGCTACAGACAAATGCCTGGAATTTGATTAGCAAGCTAGAGAGTAGGAAAAGTAAGTCAATAAGAGCATAACAGTAAGTACATAAATCCAGATGAAATGGGGTCACTGGAATAAAAAAAGAATAAGAGGAGTATTAGAGTAAAGGAGCTGATGTTTGAGGATTTCTCTTAGTGTAGATGTAGTTTGCTAAAGGCATGAGATGATAATAAAGGAGAAAGGCCAAGAGAGGAAAGAGCAAATAGGTTCAGAAAGCATGGAGACCAAAATGGAGAGAAATGGATAGATGTAGATATAGATACGTCTTTTAATGAGTAGGTCCCCTACAATGGAGTTGATACTAGTTAGATGAAATTGTAGTCTTTCTAACATAAAAATTGCATATGCTACAGATACTAAATTGTCCAAATCTATAGGAAGGGAGTTAAGGGCTGTGTGATAAACCTGAAGAATAATTATTTTCTGCATTGTTCAAGAAATGGCCAGAGTAGTGTTTGCTGCATTGATTATTATTTTTCCAAAGTACTTTCGTGATGTGTGGCTTACCGTATTTTGCTGTATATTGTTTTGCTGTATTTTGTTTCCTGCCAGTATAGTTCAAAAATGGTTTTTTAGTCAGAGAAGGTTTTGGTGCAACAAAGGGAAACCAGGACCAATTTTGTGGCAGTGTTCTCTCAATATTTGTGGCAAGAGAGAAGCCAGTGTGCTTAGTTCTGCTTTGGGCAGTTGGTCAGTAATGTTTCCATGTATTTCTAAAAAATTGATCTGAGAAGGGGTGGTCTTTGTGGCCAGTCCAAATATCTAGAAGTTTTCTATATGGAATACAAGGACTTAATGCAATGGCCAAAATTTTTTGGTTTTGTTTGTGTCTTAAAATTTCATCATCTTCAGTTGAGGAGATAGAAAAGAGGCCTCTAAGAGATGAATCTTTATGGATCACGGCTGTGCTTTAGCCATGTTTTCAGCAAGTTGTAAGGTAGTGCTCAGTCTTGAACACAGAGGGGACTTGAAGTGGAACAAAGATAGGATTTTGGGTACAGACCTCATACACAGGTACATCCACCTGTATATGGAAAAATACCTGTGAAAAAACTTGAGATCAAAGCATTTTTGCTCATGCATCCCTGCTGTTGTTGTACAGGGGACTTGTCTGGGTAACACCTGTCAGTGCCAATGACAGAGACAGTGAGCAAATAGGCTCCAGAAGTGCTCCTTTTACATTTGGGATTTTATCAAGTACACATGCTACTAGTATTCTTTTCTTTACAAAATTAATTGTAAACTAAATGAGAGAATAATTTAGTGAGAAATCTGCTTAAAGACTTAGAGAACAGGTGTTCTACATCTTAAAATCTGCTGCATGTTTCAGTGCCTCCACTGATGTTGGTATAAAGGGCAGTTAAAGCTTCAGAGTAAGTGAAAACTTGGTCTATGAAACATTTATCTGCTGGTAGGCCTGATTATATTGCAACTTCCCTCAGCTTAACTGCTGTTTCCTTTTGGTCCATCATGTCTACTGAGCAATTTAAAATATCAGTAAAAAGAAATTACTGGAGATGAATTAAAGCTGCAGGAAGATGGAGCTTTGAGGAGTCCTTTTCAGCAGATGTTGGATCCACTCAAGTTGGAATTCACTGCTCAGAACAAATGAGAAAGAAAACGTGTTACCATTCTAATTATTATTGCCTGTTTAACGTGAGTTTTTTGAATAACCATGGGCTTGAATTACTATTTCTTAACTAAAATGACACAATTTTGTAGCCAGTGATCCATGACTTTAAATATTTGGAAGGGCTATTGATTCACTGAACTGGAAGAAATTAAAGATGTTGAGGCATATTTTCAAAAGTAGAATTGCATGTAGTATAAATTATATTTGATCATGTATATTTTATTTACCATTTAAATCATAAAAAAGCTGGGCACGTGTAATACAGCATTCAATTTATCTGTAATAGCTTTAACGAAACATTGGTGGTTATGTTTAAATCAGCTCTGTGTCGTATTACGAGAGCTGCCAGCACCTCCAGCACCTCCTCTTGTTCCCGTGTCGTGGTCCCCTGCATGTACCTATTTCTGTTTGTGGTAGTCACTCTCTAGGTAAATTGTCCATAAGACCAGTGATTCCATCAGCAAATTATCCAGAAAATGCCATCAGTGCACATGGTGACACTTGTGCCACTGGTGGTTCTGTTGCCATTCCAGTGGGATAATTAAATTGGCAGTTTCCTCTTGTTCCCAGCATCATCATCTCCCTTCCTCTGGCTCCTTAGCTTAGACCTTCTCCTTTTCTCTGTCCTCCTAACTGAGTATCAAATGCATTATTGATTGCTCCTCTCCCACCCTCCTCACTTTCACTCCCCCAATCTTTTTTTGTGTGTGTGTTGTTTTTGATTGGCAGTATCATCCCGACAAACAGGAGGCAGATGTGCCAGCAGGAGAAGTGGAGGAGCGCGTGCAGCGGTTCATCGAAATTGATCAAGCGTGGAAAATTCTAGGGAACGAGGAGACAAAAAAAGAGTATGACCTGCAGCAGCGTGGTAGGTTCCTGCCAAGGAGTGCTGGAGTGGCAGCAGCTCTTTAAATAAGCAGAGGCTGGGAGTGGTAGTTAGATGGTATTTTAAAATGCTGTTTAGTGCTGAACCAAATGTTTCTTTCACTCTTGTCCTACTTTCAAACGTGGATCCATTATTTATAGCTTGCGCTACACATACATTAGCTGCTGAAAATATGGAATTACTTCCAACAAAACGTTAGGGGGCATTATTCCTAATAGTTTGAATTATTATGAAATCTATACTAATTGCAGACCTTAGCCCTTTTTATTTTATGAAGGTAGCTTCATTAATCGTTCTAAATTTTGAGTTTCATACTCCATTTTGTTGCAGTGTTTTAGATGTAAGTGTTAATCCATCAACACCTAGTGTTCATTGTGTACGGATTTATAACCAGGATCATTAGGACACATTCTTTTCCGTTGTGTGTGTTAGGTAGCATTCATAATTCATCCGTAGTCTAAACTAGCCTTTCTAAAGCAGGTTTGTAAATAATATTTCAATATAACATATTAACTAGGCAGCCCTAGCACGCATTTCTTTTTATGCCTCTCAGAAAATAGCTTCTTAAAACAGTGACAGGCTGTTGTGAGAAAGAAAGGGGGGAAATGTAGGTCAGGTCTGTCACACATGGGCTACCATTACATGAAGTGATAGGCTGTCTTTCTGCTCTGGCCTCAGGATAGGAGTCCCTCAGCCTTCCATTAGAACCTTCAATAAATGTATATCCACCCTACATGTTAATGGGGGGAGTCAATAATAGTGGCTTGCCTGTGGGGAAAACACTCGGTCGCACTCTGCAGTAACACTGCGGCCCGGCATTGACGTGGAGCCACCACCACTGCGGAATGTGTCTGATAAAAGCCCACTGTCTCTGCAGCTTGTTATTGAATTCCCTGCCATTGTACATTGGCACACCATCAGACCTTGCTCTCTTGTGCTGATTTTTAACTCCCCTGCTGCCGCCGATGCCACAACGTGGGGAGACAAAGGCGTAGTCACTGTGGCACATAGGCATCACTGCAGGATAGAGGGGGTGGTAGAGAATTGGATATACACAGGGTGAATTCTCGAGTTAAATAACCTTGTATTGCAGACTTTGAGGGGGAGGGGTGAAAACAGAGTTGTTGAATAAATATTTTAGAACAATGGGAAAAAATGGACCTCGTTCTATTTGTAATGTAAACAGTATTAAGATCAGACTTAAATACATTTTTTCATCTCAAAGTTATTTTTAAAATGCCTGAAGCTGATGTCAGAACAGAAATTGCTGCTGCCCAGTGCTCTCATCCTACTGTTCTCTTACTGTATAATACTGGTTGTGTCTTCTCTTTTCACAAATTGTATGTGCAGAGGAAAAAGGTAACACTAGAGATTAAGTTAGGAATCTTTTCAGTATTTAGTGAGTTTTACCTACAGCTTAAATTCAGACTATGAAGTTCCATTTTGCCTGGGTCATGTTAATCCACTGCAGTAGAGAGCTACATCAAGATTTTGTTTTCCCTTGGGATTTAAGGACATTGCTATAAATTAGTTATGCCAGTAATTTGAAGATTATTTGTATTTTCTGAGATTCTTTTGCATCCAGAGGAGTTCTTTGAAAAGCCATCTCAAGATTCTGTGTAAAAGACTTGGTAAATAAAGAAATCAGATTGTACCTCTATTTAGGCAGGTGTTAGGTGATGGGATTGTGATGGGACATTCTGTTGTAGTACCGAGGGTGCCATTCCCAGGGCCTCCGTGTTTCAGGCTGAGCCACACCTAACACACATGTGCAGTGCTGCTGCATTCTTTCCAGCATGTTCCCTGGCAGCAAAATGATGGGGAAATAAATTCTAGTTCTTTGAATGCCTGTCAAGCTGCTTCTGAAGTCATGATTCTAGACAAATTCGTAGACACTGCCATAAAAGCTCACAGAAACAAAGGAATTGAGACAGCAGCTAAGGGGAATAGTGATGAGAGAGATAATACAGCGAGTTAGTAAGATGCAAAGGAAGCTTAGGAAGCAGGATCTGAAGGATGCCAGTGTGTGTATGTGTGTGTGGCTGCCCATCAGCAGGAAGCCCTTTGCACTGTAGTCTTTTCCCCATTTCACAGATTGTTTATTTGTGTGTACCTTCTTGTGTTACACTAACTAAATCTTAATTACTTGGCTCAGAAATTCAGTAGCCACAGAAGTTCCAAGGAGATGAAATTCTGTGGGGCTCTATGGTTTTAATTTTCTTTTTGTTTGAATTGTTGCGAATACCAAGTGAATGTGCTTTTATATCTTAATACTGCTTTTCTCTGAAGGTTTCCCAATAATCTCCTAAGTTTTTTTGTGCCTTCAGGCCATAGCATTAAAGGGAAGGGACAAACCACAAACTGTTCAGAGGTTAGGCTTAAATACTTATCCAACTTTTTCTGATCTGGAAATCTCCTAAGAACTGCCTTTTTCAATGTTTTCAGAAATTTTTTCCAATTCATTGTTTTGTCATATAAGAATACCTTTTTTATGATTGTGAATCTTTTGTTTACAGTCCCTGCAAAAAAAAAAAAATGCAGGTTGAAAAATTAATCTGCATAACAAATTACCTATGAAGAATGGACTTGGGTTTTTTTGTCAATAGATTTTCTTCTTAGATTTTTCCATTCTTTGTTTGATATCCCATTTAAAAAAGATGAATATGCAGTTAAAATCAAGCTTGACACTGATAATTACCATAAGTTTTTCAGTGAGTTTAGCTTGGAAAAAAACGTGTTTCACATTTCTCACATCAGAAGTCATCTGAACCCTAAAAGTTCATGCTTTTGTGACACAGCTGGAAAGAAGCAAAACTTCTCACAGAAACAGAGGATCATTACACAGGCTGGAAGACACCTTCATAGGCCATCCAGACCAATCTCCTGCTTAAAGCTAGTCCTCACAGTCAGTTGTTCAGGCCTTCTCCAGCCTAGATTTAGTGTCTCCAAGGATGGAGGTTCTCAAGCTGCTCTGGGCAGCAGCTCCAGTGTTTCAACACCCTCAGAGTAAAAAAACCAACCAAATGAATGGAAACCAAAACATGTTTTGCTTCTCTCAAGCCCTGTATAAGGACTTCACAACTTGTACCTTTCACTTCTTTCCTGTGTGCACTTCTGAGAAGTCTCTCTGCATCCTCCTTGCCCCCTTGACCATGCTGGCACTCCAGTGGACTCACTCCCATATGTCAGGACTTTTTACTGGGGACACCAAAACTGGAAGCAGGATTTTGGATGCAATTTCTTTAGGGCTGAGTAGAGAGGAAGAAGAATCCCTTCGCTGACCTGCTGGCCATGCTCTTGCTGCCACAGCCCAGTGTGGGGTGGCCTTTGCCACAGGAGTGCCCCTGTGCTGACTCGTGTTGAGCCTGTTGTCCATCAGGTCCCTCTGTGGAGAGCTGCTCTCCAGCCAGATGTCTCCCAGCCTGTGCTGGTGCATTGGGTTATTCCATCCCAGAAGCAGGACTTCATCTTGGTTGAATCCTTTGATGTCCCTGCCAGCCCATTTCTGTATCCTGTCCCTATCCCTTTGAAGAGCAGCCCTGCAGCTGTTCTGGATTTTTGTTGATATATGCAAAGGAACTGTATCTAAACAATCACATTACCAAGGTAATAATATGAATTCATTTGATGTTTTAATTATTGATTGATTTTATGTTTTAATTATTAGTGATTGATAAGCAGAAAGGTCACAAAATTAAATGTATTAATTGTTGCCTTAGATTGATTTCTGGTGATAAATGTAGCAGATAATTCAAAGCTAGTAATGGAATCCACACTAAAAGCAGTTGCTTTGTGTATGATTTTGGGTGGCAAATGTAAGAATCTCAGGGGTTTTTTCTATGTATGGCTCTAGTGAGGTTCAGTCAAGGATGGTGTCTTTTCACATGAGGATGGACACAGATGTCCACAATTCATAGAACTGCAGAATGGTTTGGGTTGGAAGATACCTTAAAGACCATCCTGTTCCAGCCCCTCTGCCATGGGCAGGGACACCTTCCACAGGACCAGGTTGTTCAGAGCCCCATCCTACCTAGCCTTGGACACTTCCAGAGGTGGGGCATACACATTTTCTCTGGGCAGCCTGTGCCAGGGCATCACCACCCTCACAGTCAACAGTTTTTCCCTCTACCTGGTGAAAACCTACTGTCTTTCAGTTTGAATCCACTCTTCCTTGTCCTGTCACTACGTGCCCAGAGGAGTTTCCACATCTTGGCATGTACCTCCTCTGGATTTTCAATTTTTAAATTGAACTTTTAGAAAAATACTGGAGATGCAGTTTTCATACAGGAGTAACTTTCCAGTGTAATTTGTGTCATTTCTTAGGCAGGAGGAATTCCACGCTGTAACTGGAATTGCCAGTGTTCCAGCTTGTGCCTCTGAGAATGGCTCTGGTTCCATCCCCTTGTTCCTTTCCATTAGGCAATGAGGCACAACAAAAAACTGTGCTTAGCCTAAAATAGCTCATTTTATAACACCTAGTCACTAGTGCAGGCTTTGCTGACAATACCAGTGGTTTTTTGCAGTGTCCCAGGTTATGCTCTGTATGTGATAGAAGTGTATATTCCTTCTCCAGCCATGGATTTTATAGCTGTAGCCCTCAGCTGGAGCACAAGCCTTTGAACTCCGTGGAGTTAAATCTCAGCTGCAACAAGTGAAGCAGGATTGTTTTGGTATTTTTATAATGAACATACCTCTTTGTTACGAAAATTCTTAACGCATGACTTTGTTAAAATTAAAGTAAGTGTGATTGTTTTAAATTAACTTAAAAGACTCAAATTTAAGTAATTGTTTTAAAACTGAAAAGCCTATTAGAAAAAATTAACTTGTGAAAACATCCAGTGAGTACTATGGTGATTTTTATGCAGAGTAAATACTATAAATGGTATTTGACTGACAGTACATATCTTGAAGTTTAATTGTGTTTGGTTTGGAAAAAAAAATCAATCCTAAGTATGTATGTCTGATAAAGAGGTAGAAAAATCTTTCAAGTATTATGACTATTTTTACTATTACCATAAACTGTTAAAAGAGTTGAATTTCCATTTACTGCTTGCAACCCTTTCCCTAAAACTCAGCCTTAAATAGCCCAAGAAATATTTATTGTATCTTCAAGTGAAACTTAAATACCTTTCCTCTTTTACAATTTCTGAATGACCCAGCAAGGGCTCTAGTAAAGCTCTACTGAACCAAGCTGCTAATAGTTATTTAATGTTGTTCTGTAGCCTGAAAGAATCTCAGTAGATTTTTCCTTTTAATCTCTTTGAATTGCAGGCTCATAAACCTCTCTGATGAGCCTGCCAGTGTTTTCTTAGATCCTGCAGTTGAGACAATGGAGCTGCAGAATCCTTTCACCTCTTGTCAGACAAATCCAATAGATGGCAAAGCTAGGCAGGCTGTAGTACTAGGGAATTAAGATTTGTTTCATGAGTTCTGGTGGTTGATCAGGTCTTCACATTTCCCCCTGTATGTTCAGGGTGTGTTTCAGTAATGACAACTCTGTACACAGCATTTTACAGCCTGAGCAGACTGAAAGGTGCAAGGCCACCACATGACTCGGCACTGGTAACACCCCCACTCTCCCTCAGCCAAGGAGTGAAAATGGGACACCAGTTTACTTCAGACAACCACCAACAGGGAGCCATGGTTGTAATAACAACGATGTAGATGAAATAAGGAAATAAGAAATATGAACCTCTGTGAGAACCATTAGGTTGGATGTTCTGCTTGCAAACTCAGACTGGGCCATGCCTCTGTTTTTTTAGTAAGTGGCTGCCTCTGTTTCTGCTGTCTCAAGGTGTATTAGGCTGGGTAATGCACTTAGTAGAGAAATAGAAAATAAAATGCTTTGTTCAACTCTGGAAAATGTTTCTCGTGCTTGAACCACACAGGCAAGTAAATGCAGTGTGCAAAACTGCCTTGACAAGAGCTTTTACTGGATTATGTGTGAACTCAAGAGTACTAACAGAAAATGTTTATATTTTGAGATAACCAGATTTCATATCTCATAGAATCACAGTCATTGAATATGCTGAGTTGGAAGGGACTTAGGAGGATCACTGATGGCCCTGCACAGGACACCCCAAGAATCCCACCATGTACCTGAGAGTGTTGTCCAAACATTTCCTGAACTCTTGTCAGGCTTGGTGCTGGGACCACTTCCATGGGGAGCCTGTTCTAGTGCCCAACCACTCCCTGGGTGAAGAACCTTTTCCTGATACCCAACATAAATCTCCCCTGACTCAGCTTCAGGACATTCCCTTGAGTCCTGTCACTGTCACCACAGAGAAGAGATTGGTACCTGCCCCTCCTCTTCCCCTCACAAGGAAGTTGTAACTGCAATGGGGTCTCCCCTCAGTCTCCTCCAGGCTGAACAGACCCAGTGCCCTCAGCCACCCCTCACACAGCTTCCCCTCAAGGCCCTTCACCTTCCTCGTGGCCTCCTTTGGGTGCTCTCTAATGGCTTCATTTCTTTTTTATATTGTGTCCCCAAACTGCACACAGGACTCAAGGTGAGGCCTCCCCAGGGCAGAGCAGAATGGGACAATCCCTTTGCCCGGCGATGCTGTGCCTGATGCTCCCAGGATCTGAGCATCAGACAGGGAATAACGATCTCTGTTCAGGCTGGGAATTGGGAGAAGGATTAATTTTCCCCATTGGTTGGGGTTTTTTTTATTTTCAAAATGACAGTTGCAGTGATGAATTCGAAAATTTTTGTTGAAATTCTGTTCCCTGAGCATTTTTTTGTACCATGTTCGGAATAGAAGAGAGAGTAGACTTTTCCTCAGCTGCTTCTTCATAACTTTAATGGTTGGACTCAAGGATCTCTAAGGTGTTTTCCAACATAAATAAATGATTCTGTGGTTCTGTGATTCACAAGTTACTGCACTTGAAGTATGGTAACCTCATGAATTTGCACTGTACCAGTTCTCTTCATGGTGGCCCAACTGCCCTTTTTGTGCTTTGTAGCAGCAAGGCATGGCCTAAACCTCCACCACCAGTCCTATTAAAGTTGTTTGGAATGAACTTCTGCTTCATGAATTCCTAATAGGAAACTCTGCAAGTTTTCTAACTCAGTTTTTTTCTTACCTGTAGATGAAAATGTTTTCATTCTACAACCTGCAATCCTTTCCCTTTGTGAAAATTGTGAATTTTTCTTCCCAGTATTAAAAATAAATGTGAAATAGGAAGCATTTGCCATTTTCATACTTTTCTCACAGTTATGGTACTGTCTTATTTGGTCACAGTGGTGAGCCAGATAGGTAGACAGATTTTGATCTGTTTATTGTTTTCTTCCTCAAAGAAAAGGAGGATTCTGCTTCAAGCAAGGCCTGCTGGGGAAAAGCCTCTGGCTGGTTTTGTGGGTGTTTTCAGGACATTCACCATTCCAGTCTGCACGTTTTGTAGCTTGTACCAAGTAAACTCCCAGTATTGATGTTATTTGGGATGAGATAAGCCAGCTGGTCCTTCTGTATTTTTGTATTTTGACACCTCACACAGTTAACTAATGTTCTGATCAGTGTAAGGAAAATGTTGTTACCTCATGTAACTGGTCTATATTCCAGTTTCTTTCATCATTACACTCCACCTGATTTTTTTCCCTTTCTTTTGACAGTAGTAAAGTACTGGGTCTGAGTAGGTTCATTTTCTTTTCATTCTGACCTTTCCCAAATAGGTGTTCAGCAAAGGTAACATCAAAGAGGCTGTACTGATCCTGTCACTATTTCCAATGTGCCCAATTTAATTGCTTTCATTAGAACTAATTTAGATGAGGCTCATTACCTGGCATATATCATGTACATCTCAGTTGAAAACAGAACAGTGAAATGCAAAAGAAAGACTGGGATTTAATACTTTATGGTTGGGTTTTGGTGATGAAGAAGGAAATACGTCATTATCTGACCCAAGGAAGGCTGGAGAGGGGCAGTTTTTCTGGGCTGCTGCTGCAGAGGGGGCTGCAAAGTCCCTCGGTCCTACTTTTCAGGCCGGAACAAAGAAGTTCCATGGAAGTTACAAGTTACATAGAAGAAGCTGGCAACCGTTTAGAATGCAGTGAGTAAGTAGGGCAGTATCTTGGGAATTAAAACAACATAATCTGGGCCTCTGACTTTCCAGCAAGTGCTCAATAAGCAGTTCTGGAATATGACATTATTTCACTGCCAGCTTTTCAAAGAAAGCTGTAGAAAACCCTCCATGCTCTCAAAAGCTACTCAACTATGAACAGGCTTAAAAATTCACTGCTCCAAGAGAACACCTCCCTCCTCAGTAACACCCTCATTTAAACTGTGCATAGGCACTAAGCTCCTGAGTACATTATTAAGCTAAAGAACTTGGTGTGAACATTGTACATCAGATACGAGTGTGCTGATAAATGGAAAAAACCACCAATTTGTAATGCACACTTTGCATTTGATGCTGTCAGTTGTGTTGTACGTTTTTCATTTCATGCTGTACCCAAATGTTGGAAGAATCTGGGGGATCAAATGGCAGCAGATCTCTCAGGTACAGGCCAGAACTTGTCTTTCTCTGCTCAGAGACTCTTTATCATAAAAGAGCACTTGGACTCATCTTCCCCTACGAGTGTTTTGCATTTATTTTTTTGCAGGAGTCTCAAATGGTGTTCTCACACACAGCATTCACTTGGTGCTTATTGGAAGGCTGTTGTTGTTCTCCTTTCTAGGGAAGAATGGGCTGCCTAAGAGAAACTGAGAAGTCTCCATTTGTGGAGATATTTAAAATGTGCTTGAACAGGGCCCATCCTGGTCAGCTTGCTCCAGCTGCTCTGCCTGTGCAGGAGGCTTTGAGAGGGGATCTTGAGAGGTCCCTTTGGACCTCAGCTGTTCCACAAATCTGTGAAAAGTACAGGTTAGCAGACATTGACCATTTCTGCTCGGGGAGTTCCAGCCAGGTTTTTAAAAGCATCTACATCAAAACAGAAGTTTGCCCCTAATTTCACAGAAGTGAGATGTGCAAAAGTGGTGGTTTCATGGTCCTATTTCAGTAATACATTGTTGCCATTCATTTCTCCTGGCTACAAGAGGACATTTTCCAGCTTATGCAGATATATGGAAACAAAAATTTTAGAGAACTACATTTTTAGGTGATAGAGTGGTGGGGTAGGACTCTCTCAGAGGGACCAGGTTGACTGCTAGTTATATAAAACTATTAATTTATCAGAAAAGACTGAACATCTGTCATGTTTGCTTCATAGAAGATAACCTGACAAAAGAATGGCCACTTCATGCACAGATTTATCTTGAGGATATGTCCTGGAATGAAGGTATGAGTGTCTTGCTGCTGGTTCCTGATGCCTTTCATTGTTAACATTTTCTATTTTTCTTCTGCATCTTACACCATTGTTGTCTTACTTTAAGTGCTGTTTTTTCTGTATTTCCTGAGATAAAGCTGTTTTGCTCTCTGAGATTACCTGGATTAGAATTTAACTTTCTGTTACATGTGTTTTCCATTCCTTGCTTCCCCCACACCCCCACTTGCAGTACTTTTCACCCAGCTCTCCTCCTGTATCATTGAGAGTATTTAGATTCTTCCCGTAGCTCTTGGGCACCTTCCTGCTCTTCCCATGATGGTAGAATCCCTGTGTTTCTTTTTTCATCTTTTCTTCTTTTTTCATCTGGCACTGTTACTTCCCTCCTTTCTACTGCTCTGGTTTTTCTTGTTTAATTGCTTTTGGAATAAATGGCCGATTTTTATTTTTCTTTTTTTACTTTTTTTTTAAATTGTGAGGGGAAAAAAATCCTCCTTTCCTTTCTTCTGTTTTGGTTCCTGGGTGAGCAGCCTGTTTTGGAAGCATCTGTCACATGGATGACTAACACCATTTAGCTTTTTCATCCATTTCACAGATGTGCACCTTGTTATTACTGGGCAGGTTTTTTGAAGAGAGTCCACTGGCCCTGGTTGTTTGGTGTAAGAATACCTCAGTCACTGAAACATTCTGAGATTGTTTTTTGAGCTACAAATGGTAGCACAGATAATGATATTTACAACCAGCAGTGGGAGGTTATTTGTTACTAAGAGCACCTTTGGGAAGAAAATTCAAAATAAATTCTTGATTCTTCTTCAGCACTAAAGGTTTTGTTTTCTTTTTTGGCAGATGAACAAGTCTACACTCTCTCCTGTCGATGTGGTGGGAATTACAGTGTCTTCAAGAGTGAAACCAAAGATGTATCTTTGGTTTGTTGTGACACATGTTCACTTGTTATCGAGATCCTGCAATGATTGTTTCAATGAAGCACAGTAAGTGTTACAAACTTTTCAAAAGACTGGACAAACAAGTGACAGCATCGTCTAAAGAAATACATGTTAAAGAAAAGAGGGGCACTACAAGAAGAAGTTCATTCAGGCTTAAAAATGAAAAGTGCCCCTTTGCTCACCCAGCTCTGCAGACACGAGGCTTGGATTTTCCTTCTGCAGCCGAAGAGCTCATTATTAAACACCCCCGACCCAGAACACCAGTTCTGTACAACTGGAATGTATCTCCTGATGTAAACAACGTTTCTTTCCCAGCAAACAACAGAGAGGCTGCTTTCAATTGCAGTCTGCAGCAGCTCTACCTTGGGCCCTTCCTCTTAGGTTAAACCCTTCTAACAGCTCAGATGGCAAAATTCAATCAAGAGGCGCAGATGGGAGAATGCTTTGAAAATAATGAAGAACAAGGTTCAGTAGTGGGAAACAGGAACATTTTCTGTTTATAAGATAAATATTTAAGTTCATTAAATCCTCTCAAAGACTGGAGCCTAGAAGGAGGAAGCAGAGCCTGGCAGCTGGAAGAGGCTGGGTGTCCCAGTGCTGAGGAGCAGGGCTGGTGGCTGTCCCTGTGACAGTGACCGACATCACCTGGGCAGCCTGGAGCAGGAGCACATTGAGCTGAGGCTCTCCAGCATCGGACCAAATGGAGTCATCATTTCTGAGAGGAAAGCCAATGAGGAAGCTGTGCTCTGACCCCACTGGGCAGTTACAGGGAAAGCCCCAGCACTCCTGGAAGTGACCAGCAGATCTGGAATCCCACTGGTGCCATGTTCAGTTCCAGCCCTGGCACCACCTGCTGATGTACGGAGAGCCAGGATGGCTCTGGCTGTGTGACAGCACAGTAAGTGCACTGTGCCTCTTCCATCCTTCTTAATAGTCAGTGCTAACCTTGGCTTGTAACAGAACCCCAAAACTTTCTCATAAATCCAAGCACTTACTGTGGCTCGCCAGAGGAAGCAGAGCAAGAGGCACATAATTTTTGTGGGTGACAGGAGTGTATGATTCCCATGCTGAAGTTAGGTATAATCTCAGAAAGAGACACCTTTGTCAAGTAATATTTGCGTTTATTCTAAGCAAAAATAATTCCATTGATTTTAGTAGAAAATACTATGAAAACTGTCAAAAGTAACTTAAGTCTTTTAATCATCAAGAAACCTATGGCCATTGGGGCTTGCACGTAGAAATCCAAAGTCATTCAGAGGCCATATCTGTAAAATAAAACACAGTTACAAGAGATTTTAATCACAACTTGAACATCAGTATTTTCATTTGTTATTTTAATCATTTCATAAACAGCATAATTTTTTATCTCTGGTTGACAAGAACTTCACTTACTGATGTGCTTTTCTTACTGGGAGTAAATAAATTCTGTATATCACAGGGAATTTTGTTCCACAGTGTGAACTTTAGAATTTATACAGCACATGCTTTGCTATGGAGAGCCTCATGAATTCCATTACCTTTTTCAGCCTTGGAAATAAATATGTTTCTAAAGAGTGTCTTTCAAATTCTATGTTTTCTAGTTCTTAAAGCTCTTCATGACTTTAAAGACAAGATACATGTTTTTTGCTCCATCTAGGAGAAAAAGAGTACCACACCTATGGACCTCCCCATGGTGAGGTATACATCAGTATTTTCCAGATGGGCCTTTGAGCTGGAAATACCAAACCTTGGGAAAAAAGATCTATAGGCTACAGGTAAACTTATACAGACAGGAATGAAGGGATGCCACCATCTGGGCTCCTCTGAGAAGGGGACAGTTATTTACAAAAGAGCATAATTCATCACCAAGTAATCAGAGAATGGTGCTGACCAATAAACCAATCTTGAGAAATTAACTGTATTCATGTACTGAATGGCCCCAGGAGTACTTTGCTCTGGACAGTCACTAATTACATGTAGGATGGTCTTGGATGCAAAAGAAAAGTAATAGGAAAGCAAGGACATTCATTTACTCATCGTCCTTTGTCTCCCTTCAATGTCTGTGTCTCTTGGCAAGATGTTCTTTCAAAGATGGTGCAAGGGGCTCGGCAGGAAGAAGGGAAGGATGATGCTGAAGAATCACTGCCCTCTGTGGCTCTAATCCCATAAAAATTTCACAGCCCCTACCCGAGAGGAAGCAGCCTAGACAGAGAAAGGTGAGGTACTACCTTGTTCCCACAGCATCTGTCAGTATTTTGTTTATCTCACTTATTTTTCATTAGAATTTGGTCTTAAGGTTTACAGTAACTGCCAAGGTACAGCAACCTAACAGCAACTCTGAATTCATGGAGCAGCCACAGAACAGAAGGAGCTTTCTGTGTGGAGTGAAAGAGTAATTGTCTTATTTAAAAGAGGAGACGCAAATTTTCAGTTATTTCTCACCCTGTGATTTGTCCCCAGCACTGAAGGCCATGACAGAAGAGGCTGAGGCAGTTCAGGATGGTCATAGAGGGAGGCAGCAGCAGCTCTCTCCTCACTGGGGCTGGGCACTGCTCCAGGCTCCTCTCAGGGCCCTTGCAGCACTGTGCCCCATCAGCACAAGGATGAGTCATGCTCAGGACCTCAAGTTCTGCAGATCAGAAAACGCCTCAGAGCACTCTGGTGCAAGATCTTAGAAAATACTTGTGGTTCTGGCATGCCCAGTTAGGGAGGAGCACGAGGAACAGCTGCTGGTACACAAAACCACCGAGGTAATGTCTGCACCCATCAGCCCAGTGAGCTATTTTAAGTTCCACATAAATGTACAGAGACACAAGCCAACAACAGAAGGGTATTTGTGATCTTGGTTAGCAGCAAAGCTGCAGAATTCAAGACTGTCCAAAGGGCCTGTGCTGGCTGCAGGCTGGGTGTCAAGTCTTTGTTTGGCCTTGAGGGCAAACAGAAGTAAAAGGAAAGAAAAATATCCCATATAACAAATCTAAGCTGATCTCAGTAAAGGCCTGGAGAAGGAAGTTTCTTAGTCCCTTCACTCCAGCACAACTCTCATTTCAGGCAACTCAAATCACACCTATTGCAACTTGACTTTCTTTCAGTGAAAGTAATCAAATTAGCTTTAAATGTTGCTTTGACAGTGTAGTTTGAAATTTGTCCCAGTAATCTTAGTGGTAGAGTTAGAATGAAAATTATGTTTTATCTAGTCTCCTTGCAGAGGGAACCCGAGAAACAAAAGGCTGGAAAGAGATGGGAAACCCCTCCTCTGAAACAAAGACATGCCACTCTGTTGTAATTCCCAGGTCCTTTAAAGTTATGACAGAAGTTGACTGTGACTTGCTCATTCAGACTGGCTCTTCCAATTAGCAGCTCTTTGCCCTCTTTGCTTTGGCCTGCATCGATAGATTTGATCTGATGAATGGGGGATAAGTGTGGCTAACT
Organism: Lanius collurio; assembly: GCA_020086605.1. Classification (NCBI taxonomy): domain Eukaryota; kingdom Metazoa; phylum Chordata; class Aves; order Passeriformes; family Laniidae; genus Lanius; species Lanius collurio. Next base: position 48,798,618 of record JACBWW010000004.1, read on the forward strand.
GGCTCTTTGGAAGATACACCACGGGTCTAGTTTTGACATGGAGCCTAAATCCAGGGAATGCACAGGACATTCTACCTAAGGATGTAAGGGTTAAACACTGGTGCACCAATACTGAGACCCTTTGGTGTAAACTTCAGGTAAACAATCCTGTTTGGCCAGGAATAGGTTGGCTAACAAATTCAGCCAGCTACGTTGGCTAAGCTCACTCTCTTCTGTTGAAATTCACCATTTCCAAATTAGATTTGGGCGGTTTTATATCCATTCCTAAAAACATAACTTAGCACTGAAAGGCACTGTTACATCTGCTTCTCCAAAATCCAGATAAAGCCACACAAGCTTCCATTCTGAAGGCAGCAAAAACTGAAGAAAGAGAAGCCAAAGCTGCAGCAGGCTGCAGTAGAAGCGCACAGAGGCTTCCAGAACAGTGGTCAGTGATCAGCCACCCCCATGCAGTGTGTGTGTGCTGCCTTCCACTGCAACGTGCACTGGCAGCACACAGGAGCAAGATCACTGTATGCTCATGGGACTTTACCATAAAGAACCCAACTACAAACACTCATTTGAAGAACAAATTCATTTTTGCTTTTGTTAGGCACCATATACTTAAATCACATGAAAACTTGTATAATCACTAGTCCATGCCACCATCATTTAATAACTGCTGTAAAATTTGGTTAAAATATTTTGATTAAGTATCAAGTGATTGCATAATATCTTTTGTAACAGACAATGCTCTGGAGTCCTAAAGTAGTAATTCAACATGAATTATCTGTGTGTGAGTTCCACTCATTTTACAGAGTTTACTTAGGGTTCAGTCCTGTCAGTCACTTCATTAAGGTCTCTCAAACACCTTCCTTGTTGGAAGCTGGACAAGCTGGACACAAAATCTATTGCTGTGGAGAGATACTGTGACTAATTATGGCTGTCCACACACACAGGTTCTTGATATATCCAGTATTTGCTAACCATCCCCTTAAAGTAGTAAAAGCAGCTTTTCTGTATCTGTGCATCAGTTTGGAGAAATGTTTTTTCAGTTGCATTATGACTACCACATTCTCATTAGAGTGTCAGCAGACTAGATCCTTTGGCTCTTAGCAGTCAATAATCCAAGCTAAAACTTGGGTCATAAAAATAGCCATATTGGGAATTAGCATTTTTCCCTCTGGTGTCCAGGGTAAAGGCAAACAGCAGGAGAAGGGGCAGAGCCCTGAGTAAACACCAGGGAAGAACTCAGAGCAAATGTGAGCCAGGAAGAACAGAGGTCACCCAAAACTTGTCAGTAGGGCTGGGGGGGACGTGTTGTCTGAGGTTTAGTAAGCAATTACCGAATTGTGCTCAACAGCTGCAAGGTTTTTTTATTTTTTAAAGTCCCAAATTGTGTTCATAAATACTGTAAATTAAGGATATAAGGCTTTGTTAAATTGGAATGATCTAATCTTTCCTCTCTGTGTAACACAAGTGTGCTAAATTATGGTTTGGGGATGTGTGGAAGTATATGGAGAAAATCTTTTTTATTGTTCTGAATGCACAATTTTAAATCCAGCTTTCTAAAAGCTGGTGCATAAGTCTGTAATACACACTCCCCTGGTTCTTAGATTAAACTTTCTATGGAGAGGAAATTGTGTTACATTTCTTCTTTTTGGTAAAAGAGTAAATTAGTAATGCACATAATATGAAAAAATAATTTTGTGTGAAATAAAGTTGTAGAATTGTTGAAGCAGAAGGAGAAGGAACCATGATGGTTTATACAATATTCATTCAAAGCATTTTTTTTTTTAGTTTAAAAAGCAGCAAGGCCAGTCTACGTGTCCAAAATATGGGGTCAAGTCCTGGGAAGAGAATATTTTCCTCCATTTTGTTATTTGGGCCACAGAGCCACAACAGTGAAATGCCATTTTGCAGAGAGGCAAGAATCTAAGTAAGGATGGAACGTTCTTCGTGCAGTAGGGTATATGTGTGCATATTTTTATCATGTTTGGATTTGCTTGCAAAATAATTTATTCAATTTTCATTGCAGTGACTGCTCAGTGGTGCTCCAAAGTCCTCCCTCCAAAAACCCTGTCATTGTTGATTTATCCTTTTACAGCAGGTGGCTGGAGTGTTCCTGCTTTCCTTTACATTTGCTTTGGCCAGACAGTTGGGGAGGCAAGTTTCAATACCTAACACCCATTAAGCATTAAACGTGTATTAATGCAATTATTTTTAGATGCTATAAATACCTTAAGACAAATGCGTCCTCTTATCAGTCCGTAAGGAACAGGTCCGTAGCACCTGGAATCTGTAGAATTCCTGAGATTATCACCTTCTAACCAAACATGTCCTTTAGGCACCTATGATTGAGCAAGATTGAAATGTAAAAAGAAACCAGAACAGAATAGTGTTAAGCACAGTTTGCCTTACAGTGTGTTTCCTGATTTCTGTGCTCTGTATTTCATGACTGTGTTATGAACTAAATTTTATTGAATCTAGTGAGACTGCCAGATTTAGAGATGAGAAGGAGTGCTCCAAAGTATCTGTTCTACCATGTGCTCAAAAACCAATGGTTTGCAACAAAAAATCCAAAATGAAGATGTAAGAGGTTAGAGCAATGTGACAGGGTCATTAATTTAATAGACTTCAAAAGAGGTCATTAGGATGTTGACTGAAAATCTGCCCTCCTGTCGCAGTAACAGCATGAACAGGGCAGCCACACACTCATCAACATCCTGGGGCCAGCACCAAGGCTAGACCTGTTAGTAGATTCATGATGAACTAACTGGTAATTGATTGTGACATCAATTACGAATAATCTCATCATTTTATCGGAGTAGGCTTGTCAAAGTTCTAATTAAGATCACAGTTCATTCTATGTGCAGGCAGAATCCACAACACATTATATTGCAATAATGACGATCACGAAACAGCAAATCCCTTTTTATAATTTGAAAATTAATGATGGTGACCTTATACTATATGACAAAGACCTTTCATTGCCCATATATATTATGCATTAACTATATTACATACCACAGATTCATGGCATTCACTGGCTGACTCAATGACAAAATGAGAAATAGCAACATAGCTGTAATAGTTACCTAAATGAGAGTATGAAGCTTTCACATGTGAAAAAGTTGCTCCTACAAGTCTGAAACTAAGATTTCTACTTGGAATACACAATACTATTTTGTTAAGTTTTCTTAAAAACATTTCAGATGCAAACAACCTCTTTCAAGTTACCATATAAAATACTTAATACTTCTAATTGGCTTTTGTTTCTAAAATTTTAAACCAGGCTGACAATTTAAATGAAGCAACATATTCTCCATCTAGAGAATATCTAATATGGACTTTAAACTAACATACATTTTTCCAAAACCAAGTATATACTTGAAACATTATTATGACCACAATTCAGAGAAAAAAATATATGGAAAGTAACCAACTAAATAAACTATTTTAAATGAAACTCAAAGTACAAGTAGCATGAATGTTTTAGAATTGAGCCATGCAGACTCTTAACACAGTAGTCTACATAAGACACAGTTCATGGGTAACAGATTAAACAAAGTGAAATACCACTGTAAAAACTGGTTGTAAACCATTAAGAACAAATCCAGGTCCCCCATTTGAGGAAATTGCAGGTGGAGTGTAATTGCTACTTGTAGGTATCTGGCCAGGTAACACTCCCTGGGAGCCTTGTCTTTAATTAGTCTTTGAGGCTTTTGCTTATCCATGCCCCCACATGCCAGTTGCCAGACCAGGATCCAAGGCTGCCACTCTGCTCCCAGAGCCCCTTGTCTGAGCCATGGCAAATGTGTAAGCTGTGCCTTGAGAAACAACTGGTGGCCTTTAACAATGGCCTTCCCATTGCTCCCAACCACCCCCTGTATTTCTGTGGCACCCAGGAAAGGTGCTGGAGGTGTGTCAGAGGGCACAAACCCTGCCCTCAGCATTTTAGAATCCACACATGCAGCTGTGACCAGCAATGTCTAAGCCCTTTTGAAACCCACTGGTAGCATCTCCTTCCAGAGGCTCCTGTATAACAGAATGCCATCTCCTTTGCCTTAAACTGACCCACTGGTTCAGTCAAGCTCCCCTACTGCTTGTTCTCCCAGTCCTTCCAGGCAGGAATTCCCTATTCAGCTTGTGTGTCACCTTTGTTGTTTGGTAGGCTGATGAGATTCCTGGCACATGCATGGAAGGGCTTCCTCTTGGAAAGCCAGCTGGTTCCAGCTAGATGACTTAGGCCCTCCTCCTACCCAAGCAGCTTTGCAAACAAAAATCAACCAAAAGTCAATTTATACATTTTAAAAAATCTCTATCTGGAGTCAAACAACCTGTGTAGAATATGCATCTCATGGTTTTGATAGCTTTCTGTTTCAGCATATGCTGTCACTGCTGTTTTCCTCAAAGATTCCCTGGAACACAGCCTGTTTAGGATGTCCAGCAGGGTAGCTGGATATTCATGCTCATTTAGTTCAGTGTACCCACCTAAAGCAGTCCCCATGTCCAAACTCACACGTGTGAGTTTGTTTCTCAGGTGCACATTACCACACAAGGCAGCATCCTGATCTTTCTGGTGCAGACTCCCCTGTCCAGCATCTACTGGAATGACGAGTCAGACATCAAACTGCTGTCACACTGTCACTCCCTCAGCAGATATACTAACAGGACAAGCAGGAATTACTATGAAGGGAAGATTTTTTTTTCCCATAAACACAGAAAGCAAACCCACATTAACATTTCATGTTACTGTAAAAGCATCACTTCTTGCAAAGTGTTCCTGTTGCCCTGCCAGCTCCTCTTGTGCTGTTCTGCTTCCTGTGCTTTCTCATTTCTCCCAGTTCACAGGCAGAATGTGATGCTCATCTTTCACTGTGTAAAATAAGAACCACTCCTAACTCAAGTGTATCAAAAAAATTTCTAGAACACTTCCCATCTTTCTACCAGGCTCCAAAATTATGAAAAATAAAATAAATTGCTTTTGCCTGCACTGGCATAAAACTACTTCCAATACTAGGAATAATTATTTGTCTAGACAAGACATTCACAGTTTGCATTCCAGGTAAAACATTTGCAGCAAAGTGTCTTCCTATATCCTGAAATTCACCACTTAATGTAATTTTTGCAGTTCTCCCTGGAAGGTATGACAGGGCCCTACACCTCTGAATTTGTCATTAAGAGTACTGTCACTATGTGTGATTCATCTAGGGATTATGCACTTTAATACCTTTGTAGGGTGTCTGTCCATCACCTAGGTAATTCACTACAACCTAAAATTAAGACAAGCAATATAATTCACCAGAATTACAGGAAAATGGAAAACCAAATACCAGTGACAGTCCATAATCATTAATCTAAAAAAAAAAAAAAATTAACTAAAGTAGTATAAATGCCTTTGAAATAAAGACCAGGGCTGGAATCCTTCAAGGCTTCCTGTACCAAGCCATGTCTACACCACATCACTGATCTCAGTGAGATTACTCACAAAGAATAAATTTCACTTGGAGTATCAGCCTTTGCAGAGCCAGGACCCAGTCTGAAAGACTGCAAACTCTGCAAGCACACTCGCTGGGAATAATATTCACCAAAGAAAAAAAAAATTAACTGTTGAAAACCTGTATTTTTAGTAAGAATATATTAATTACACAGCAATAGGTTGCTGCTGCCAAAAAAACCCAAGGCAAAGGGAAAGCCACTTGTGTGACAACTCACAGTGCTGCATTTTGGTATCTACAGGCGATGGACCTCTTAGACAAAGTTACCTGTATCCAAGAAGTACAACTGAAATCACAGTTCCCATGACTACACACAGAGAGACAGGGACTACAAACCCACACTGATGAGGGATAAAAGCATTACCTTGGGCTGGGCAGCATTTCTGCTCTCCCCTACACAGAGGCCAGAACTAAGATGGGAAAGTCTCACACGCCCAACAGCTGAATTTTCAGAGAACGAGTGGGACTCCAGCAATTCCTCAGCAGTGCAGGTTGCTGTGAAACGCTGCCTCTGACTGTCTGCAGATGACTCCCTCTGCCTCAGCACCCCCTGTGCCTCTGCTCTGTGCAGATTATCTGAGGATTTATTTCCAAGGAATGGCAGTTCTCAGGCGGAACTGGTTATCCGCAGTGCAGCTTCAATGTGTGGGAATAAAAGACACCATGAGACACACGACTCTTCCCCTGCTCCCTTCCCAGGCTCTAGCACAGGAACACACAGCCCAGAAGGACAAGACTATCCTTGGGAACAACTGGGTTTGACACAGTAGTTCGTTCTCTTTCACCCCAAATAAGCATCTTTCACTGCAACAACTTTGTAGAATTTGCAAGCTGTTGGAATTTACTCAGTGGTGCACTTAAAGTGGCAAAACTGAAGTACAGGGCAGGTATTTGATGCACACTCACTAGCATAAAACAATTATTTACTTAAAGGGGGGAATTACCAAATAATTATATTATTTTGGTCTCTTTACAAGATGTCAGACTTTTTTTCTTTGATTACTCTCACTGTCTTGTAACCCAAGAGAGAAGAACCCTGAACTGCATTAAGTGACATATTCGAAAACTAATATATTGTAAATAAAACTAACACACTAAATTATCTGCCTCGAAAATACCCCCAAATCCAATTAAATGTAAACAGGCTTCTGTGGCTTGGGTTTTTTGTTTTGAGGGAGTTTTTATCTGTGATTTTAGGGGACTTAAAAAAATGAAATTTCTTGCAATCTCAAAAAACATCAGCATGTACAATCAGCTGGGAATAGATGTTTGAACTTTTGTAAGGTCACAGGTATTCACATCACCTCCAGCAATATCAAAGTTTCAGACTTAAGAAGAACTTTAAATCATTCCCATCTTTTCTTTTCAGTTCAGAGGCTTCCTTCTTGAGCTATGATAAGAACTAATCTCAGTGCTGGACAAAAGAATAAAGTCTGCAAGTTCTCATCTATCCCTACTAAGGTCTATTTAAGTGCCTCCTACTTTGGGACAAGCAACAAATGTAATTGCTTCATGGCCTGCGGGTGTTCATTTAACAAAAGAAGCTTTTGTGAATAAACCACAGGTGTTACCTTTCTTGATTAAAGTGAAATATGATGAAAGATTCTACAATATCAAATGACAAATTTACTAAATACTGATTAAATTGCCTTATTTAAGTAAATTGCATCTAGTTAGGATAAAATATACACTGTAGAATGCAGGAGTTTGTTTTATCACTCTATCCTTAAAGTCTCATAACTACTCCTTAATCCTTTATTTATTAGTTCAGAACCAAGACTGAATAATGCTTAACAAATACTTCTTTTAATGATCTAGTTGCTCCAGGCACTGTTCTTGTAGGTTTATCATAAATGTAGTTCATATTAAGGCTGCCATCTGTATAAAACCCAACCACATTAATTAGCTCAATATTTTCAAAATCAGGGTAAGCATTTATATTTGCTTTTTTGTGCTGAAAAAGCTATGAAATGGTAGGAACCACACTGGAACTTAAACATTATAGCAGATGTTAAATCAATATCTTCTGTGTGTGCTTAAAAGGCTGAATTACCTGGAATTTAATACTTCTTGAAAGAACATAACAGTGAATTTACCTTAAATTTATAGGTACTTCCAAAGACTTTAGCATTTTCCTTTTACTTGCTGAACAGTTTAAGCTGCTTATGAATAAGACATCATGTATTTGACCCAGTTTGTTTAAATGCACATATTAAAAAAAAAGACATCATTATGCTGGTCCAGATTGTTATCAGATAGGATGACAGTGAAGCACTAATGTGTTTTTATACAGAAATCAAATTCATTGTGATTACATATTTATATCATTAATTCATTCTCTGTAATAAGACATTTGTAATTTTAATAGAAGATTTATAAAAAGGTAAGATACGAAGACCTAAGTTCTGAAATGAAGTATTAACCAATATTAAAATCACTTAACCTCCAGTGTTAACTCTCACACCACAAGGGAACTGAGGAATATTAACTTAGAATTAAATTTCTAAGACATTTTTCTCCACCGTGCAAGCATGCCAGTTGGGTGTTGTTCTGTAACAAAAATCTGGGTAAGCTGTTAGAGTGACCTGTCAAAGCATTCCTTGGTTATTTCAATGTTTGGGGTTTAATCACAGCTGCTCCTTCTAAACTTTGGGTAATGCAGGAGTAACTGTTGCTGTTCTGAGCTTAACTACTTGGACCTTAAAAGGTTTGATCACTGCACTCACAGCTTGATAGGAGAAGTTTTCACATCAGATATGTTTATGCCAGTCAAATGAGAAAAATACCTGATTTCTCTCAGTATCGCTTTTTACCTGTTCCAAAAGTTTTCAACTGTGTTAAATAATTCAAACACTTGCATGAGTTGTTTACTGCTATATACATTTAATGCTGAGATCTAGATCATATTATTAAATACACAGATCTCAATCGGCTGGAAAAGCTGTAAATCTGATTTCAAAAACCTGTAGCTGCAACCCTAAATTTAAATTATTAGTCATCTTTCCTTTTCTAACACTATTATCAGTTAAAATTAAAATGAACAGGTTCATGTTCATAGGCCAAAACTTTCAGACCCAAATCTCCTAGCTACATTTAGGAACTCCTGAACAAAAATTCAGAATATGTCTGTGATTCATCAATCCAGACTCTTACTAGCCTAAGATTTACAGAAGATGAGTGTTTTGGAATAAAATATTGATGACAAATCCATCAAAGATTACTTAACAGTTTGCAGAGACCTTTCTGACCACAATAATTACAAAGGATTTTATTTTCTTCTCCAGATAACAGATGATGTAAGAGGGTCTCCCAAAAGTACAGGTCTGAGAACAAAAAACCCTGGGGCTGCAAACCCCAACTAACACAGAACCCATCACCATCACTGGCATGCCCTGTACCTGTACTCACTGACCTGCAGTTCAGCCTGGGAGAACAATGACTGAGAAATAATAGCATCAGAGTTAAGGAATCTTGTCTGCCAGCTCCATCACAAGTGACCTGAATCTCTCCTACACAGCTGGTGCAGTCAGACTGAAGTTCATGCTCAAAAGCTTTACTTGAGTCCCAAGCAGTTGGTTTCATCATCCTGAGCAGCTTCCTAAAAGTTATTACTAAACTTTGAGCAGAGGAATAACAGAATTGTAACATCTTGAAGGTTCAGACTGGTTTGACCAGCACAGCCAAGGCCACATTCCACAGAGGAAAAACTTCTAGTGCCGTAAATTCAGAAATTAATGCCTTTCAAACACCTTTCCCTCAGGTCCTGGAGGATGTTTCCTTCTGGTTTCACTCAGGGGTGAAGTGGCTGAGCAGGGGCAGCAGGGCAGTCAGAGCCTGGGCAGTGCCCAGCCCACGCTGGTGTCACCAGTCTGTCCCCAAGGCCAGCTGATGGGGTGCAGCTGCCTCCTCTTGGGCACACAGTGAGGATGGAAGAGCTCTTCGAGAAAGGTGTGGGGGTTCCCTCAGGAGCCTCTGGCTGGGTGCCCATGCCCAGGCTCTGCTGCAGCCACGAGCATGTCTGGCCACCCTCCCTGAGCCCACAGGGACTTGGATAAGCTCTGAGGAACTCTGATGCTACTTCTATGTTCTTGAAATACCAAAACCAAAACTGCAAAGGTACAAAGACCAAGCCACTTGAGCAGAAGAAACCCTGGAAATATTGGGAATTAGACTGATAAAATTCTGTGTTTCTTTTCCCTTGAATAATTTAGACACTTAGAACTAAGGAGAACAAAGAAAATATCTTACTCATTTTCCATGTCAGCAACTACTGAAGCTTACTTGGTGAAGTAGTAAACCATGAGTGTAAACATTAAGATACTTAGAACAAAGGGAAAAGAAGTGGTGTTTTAATGAGGTTTATTTTTAATTGCTACTTAGGATATTTTAAAGAGACTATCCAGTGGTACTGAGAGACTGAGTGCTCTGAAATATCAAACCACTTTTCAGTGTCATGCACAGTGTATCCAAAACCTGTAGAACTGGGCAGTGATTACGATACTGTGGTGTTTGCCTTGACATTATGTTATTCTTAGTAGCCACATCATATTCTTACTGCATTTGCCAAGAACTGTTTAAGAGTTAATAGCACTGTGCAGGGCCACTTCTGTGATGTGCAAACACAGTGAGATGCATTATCTTGGGAATTCTGTTAGCTCTGGAGCTCCCACAGGATGAAGAGATGCCATCTCCGCAGTGAAGCTCACTTTAGCACAAGGCAAACACACTCCCCCATCAGCCAGGCTGCCAGCATTAGTGGGAGCTGTGATTGATCACCAGCACAGTGTTGCTGAGATATGGATTTGTATCCCAGCTTTTTATCACTGTGACTTGCAAAAGGCTGTTCCTTATTTACAGACTCTGCCTCTATTAAGTGACATTATTAGGGACTACTTTTGTTTAAGTGCCCCAAAGGCTCAGCATATTGGTGGTTTATGACATACAAGCTGTTTGATTCTGATGGTTTACCCCTCACTTTTTCAGACTGTAAATAGGAGCTGCAGCACAAGAACATATGGTACGTAAAGAAATTAAAGCTAAAGTAAATGGCATTAAAACAAATTCAAACAGAGCAATAGGATACTCACTCTGAATTATAAGCCTGTATTAAGACTTTTTTAAAACAGGAAATAAAAGCCTAAATATGAAAAATAACCTTTCAGCTGTTTTTTTGTTAAAGGACCATTTCAGGGCTTTACTGGGATTAATTTCCTTATTAATTCTCATATTTACATCCATATAGTTAAATGAGTAACGTATTTTTTAATAAGTGAAGCTAGTTCTGAATACAACATTAGTTGTTTACCTTTTTAACTTCTGGGTTCACACCACATTGCCTCTCATACAGCAAAAGTACATTATGCATTCTTAAACATTTACTACAGCAAATACTTGCTTCTATTTACAAATACACATTTAGCACAAAACTAAAAAAGAGCCCTGCAAACTGCCACCCTAATGCTCATATTCCATTCCAGATATCAACAAAAAGGAAAATTATTTTTTCCAACCCTTGTAATATTATAGCAGCTTATTCAAAAAAGGAATTTCATTATACTTCCATGTAAATAAGACTTCCCTCATTGTTGTTCTACAGATTAACTCCAGTCTTTAGCATATGAAGCATCATGCACCATAAAGGGTCCAAAGGACATTTCTTATATACTTAAATTGTAATTTAAGCACATACCACTCAGTTTTATATGTGGCATTAGTTCCACCAGCCTGTAATCAAACAGCACCATCAAAGACAGTTTTTTTGATACAGCTTTACACTTGGTGCACGCTGACAAAAATAATTTCTCATAGGATGTTAAGCAGCAAGAGTATTTTAACTGCCACTGCTATACGGAATTTCTACTCAACTGAAACACCTCTTTTCAGAACAATTTATTCAGCTTATGTGTGATTTTTTTTTTGTTTGTTTCTTTGCATTATATCTTGGAAGGTTGGTTTGTTGTGTTTGGATTTTTTTTTAATCTACAGGTATCTCCTTGGTTGTTTGCAGCAATTATGTATCTCATCTGTGTAATTTACAGAGAACAAATTGTAAACAGAGTTCTCCATTCTCCTACCTACACATAAAGGCATCCTGAGAAGTATATTCATGAATGAACCAGCACTGGAAGTAGGATCTGATTATAGCATTCTCTTTGGCTCCAGAATAAGGATTGTGTGTGACAATACTTCTAGGCACAAAAATCCCTAACTTAAAATCTGTAAAATATGTCAGTATTAACATGATGCAGTCAATACCGACTAAGCACAATTCCTACTAACATGACTCTAAGGATTCTCCTTTTAGGGCAAGCCTAAAGCAGCTGCTTACAGGTAATTTCACCCTCAGCTGCATGAAGTACATTGCACTGCCATTACTGTGCCATCTCCAGGAACTGGCTAACTCAGAAAACCTACCCACCAGTTGGCAACCACCAGTACAGAATGGAGCAGGGGTCTGAGCTGCCTAATTTGGCAATAATGCTGGCATCTGATATTCGTATTCACTGTGGTAAGTCTGCAAACATGACAGGAACTCCCCAAAACAGGAGACAAGCCATCAAGGAAAGCTGAACAGTCCACCCTAAAAAAAACAAAGACTGCCCTGACCTTACACACTTTGGAGTCACAGCATTCACACACCTCTCAGATTTCCCATTTGAAAAAAGGCAGTCAGTAGCCAGATACAAAGTGCAAACTCATGACACTTCCTAGGCTTTGCTCACTTAAGGAGCAGTACCCTCCCCTGGCAGACAGACCCGCCCCAGCAGCACTCTTGGCCATTTGCAGTCATAGCTCAGGCCTTCCCTCAGTTAGGACAATCTTCTTTCCAAAAACCCACCTGAGGCAAGTATCAGCAACACAAACAGCCAGCTCCCTGTACATCTGCTGCTGTTATTTGCTGTGAAGACTTCTGTGTTTGAGTTAAAAGTGCATAGCACAGTGATTCATTAAAATAAGGAAGCTGATTAGGCAATTGCCTAAACATGAACACGTATCACGTTTCTCCTCCCCAACAATTTACTCAGTGAATAATCCAGCCTCAGTTATGAACATAAAGTGCACATATCCATATTCAGAATATACTCTTCTGTAAAGGAAACGTCTCCTGAACAGATGGAACGACCTACCTCTTTACTAAGCACTAAAGGTAGAAGGAAAACAGGTATCAGACACAACGAGAGCATTTCCATTTAGATAATTTCTCCTCCTAGATACAATTTATGATGTAAGAATTACACAAGCTTGTCACTTTGCTGTATTTCCGCACATTAGCCTTTATGAGAACAGGAAATGGACTCTGCATTCTCCATCCCCTCTTTCTCCTCATATTTTGGCTTAAAACTGGAGACAAGAAATCTTGCATTAGGCAGAAACTGTTCTGCAGAATATTCGTTTGGTTACTTAAGAGTTTTCAGAAAAGCTGACATCCTGCTAAGTATAAATCTTCCCCAAATTTTCTTTTCAAGACTAAGACAAGTGAGGAACAAGATGCTCAGAGAAATTCAGTTTGTGTCTATTGTCAGTGTGCACAGAATTCAGGTTTCTATCTCACGTTGGTTTCCTCTGGGAAATTCATATTCCATCACAATTATGAGCTGCACTAGGAGCTAGAGGATTTCTTCAGCTTGGTACAAAAGGTGGGTTTGTGTTCTTTGGGGTTTTTTTGTAGATTTTTCCTTGGTTAAATGGTTAACACAATTAGATTTATGGAAAAACTAAATGTTCTGTCCTCCCCTTCAAAATGTAACAGAGAATGAGTTCCTTCTTTGTGCCCACAAGTGACCAAAGTCTAAGAACAGGAGCTCCAGTGGCACTGGCATTAGACCAGAAGAGCAGATTAGAGGCAGGTTCCCAATATGTTTTGCCTCAACACTGGGGTGGAAGAAACAAATTCAAACCCTCAGAGCAGGGCATCAATCATATTCTTACTTTCTGGTGCTAAACAAAATGGTGACATGAATTTTGCTTTTACTAAAGACAAACTCCACTTCAGCTGCTTGATACAAATGAAGCAATGGTACCTGGAGGCTCACTGGTGAAGGTGGCTGCCTTTATGGAAGAGAAACTCTTACAGGATTTATGTTGCACCAACTGTAGCTGCCTGTAAGAAGTGTTCCATAAAATTCCCCACCTTCACAGCACAGGACTTTCCAGCTGCTCACTCTTCTTATTTTGGGGATGAAGTGGATATGAATGGGCAAAATAACAGCTTTGTCTGAGGATTCAAAACACCTGGGAGCATCTGATGCCTGAATAGAGGTAGCAGTCAAACACGCCTCTGGGACAAGAAAAACCCTACATTTTTCTGTGATCATGATTCCTGATGATTTTTCTAATGATAGCCTAAAAAGAAGTTGCTAAAAACATTTTGTCACAGATCTTCCCAAACTTCTGTGATGTCTATTGGCATAAGGACAAGTGAACATTGGTATTATTGTTCCCTTTCCATTGCATCACCCGACCTTTTGGCCAAGTTAGAAGAATTGCTACTTTTCCAGCTATACTCAGGAACATTAAAATATTGCTACGTTGAAATACAGAGATACACTAAAGTATAATTTTGAAAGGAAAATCTGCAAAGCTATTGCAGAGTCAAATATTCACTTCTTAGTGTTTAAAGTACAGGAACAGTTTTGCCTGAACAAGCACCTGCATCTGTACTGCACTTTATGCAGAGAATTTCAGAGTATTCTTCCAAGGAAGAAGAACTAAGCAAAGGGCAGAGCAAAAATATTACCTGTCTACAGTTCCTACGGACACAAAAGGCAGAGAAAGACAGCTTGGCACACACAGTCTAAAAGTACATTTTACTGTACATATACAAGAATAATAATTTATTAATGTCATAATTTATGATTTCTGATGATCCTCAAATATTGCAAATCCTTTACAGACTACCAGGCCTACTTAAGTAATCATTAAATACATAGTAAGAAACTCTAATACTTACATAGCTGTGACTCTTAAGGAAATCTGAAGGGTTGCTTGTGCAGACTTTATCCCCTTCCAAGCCAATTACTCTTTTACAGATATTTGATTTGGGGTCATTTGGGCTTTTCACAATTACAATATCTCCTCTGAGAGGAAAAAAACAGAAACAAAAACAAAGAGAAGAACTCTAATTACAAACTATTTGGCTGAGTACATGAGCATCCATGTGTCTACTCCAAAACTATTCACACACGTTAAAGATAGTCCCTTGTGCTGAAAATTCTTGTGTACAATTTTGGTTTCTTCAGTTTTACTCAGGTATAATTTCACAGAGTTTTAAATGTGGACTGAATTTTTGTTATTTAGATCATTTATGAAACATTTAAGACTACAACTTGAGTACCCATAGTTGGTTTTCAAGGCCAAACTGCTTAGAGAAGTTACATTCACTCAATAGAATTATTTTTGAGGAGGAAAAAAAAAATATTTTTTTTCTATTTTTTGGACAAAGCTGCGAAAGAGACAACAGACTAAATCCAAACTGAATTCTGACAAGTTGTTCACTGGGCTGTATGTGCTGATAACTTTAATTTCCATCAGACACAATGAAAAATTACGATTTAGAAGCAGAAAAATACACCAAAAATAAAGGACAGACTGTGGTTATTGACAAGCCCTGGCAAACAGTGTGAGATCAGGTTTCAACAGAGGAGCGTACTTTCGAATGCAATAGAAGTGGCGGCTGAGGTTCTCTGAAAAGACAATATCAGAGTTTTGAATGGTTGGTTCCATTGAAGGTCCAGAACACTGCAAATAAAAATAAATGAGAAAAAATTACTATTTCAATCTACTTTTATCTAAAATAAACTTATATTCACAAGATATGCTGATAAATTAGAAAAGGTGTAATGTAGAGAACTAAAAGTGAGCTCCTCCAAGGCAACATGTGATGTATTTAAAAGCTGAGGAGAGTCTCCAGAGCACCTCTAACTCTGTTACAGCTCCATATTTCCTTGGGATTGGTCCTGAACTGCACCAGGTGCTACGGGCCCTCATGGGTTCATTTCATCATCCCATCTCTAAGAAATTTTTAGGAGCAGTGCTCAAAGCCCTGCCAGCTTTTTCTCTGACACAGAATCACCACAGAAGCTGCAAGAGCAGCTCACAGCCAAACTCCCCCATGTCCAGCAGCAGTATCTGCTAGGTTAAGGACCGGGGGAGGAGGGAGCATAAATCACCCAGAAATCTGAAACAAAAACATTTCCCATTGGTGACTCCAGTCTTTCCTGAAGGACAGACTCTCTGCAAAAGGCTTAATCAGAATTTCCCATTGACTTCAGTGATGCCTCAAGCAATAACACATCAGAAAACATGAATGTCTAAGGTACAAATAACTTTCATAAAGGCTGGACCTGCTTCCCATAAACTGTGTTTAAGAAAAAAAATTAAACCTGAAATATTGGCATCATCACACATAACAATTTCAATATTAGAATTTTATCTGCTTTTAAATGTCATGAAAATGAAGAGTTACCACAACAATTCCTCCAAGGTACTCAAAGGCACAGTGTGCTATGCAGCCATATTGCACAGTGTACCCCAGAAATCGGAAGGTTTTTCCTAGGACATTGCGAAGCATCCTACAGTGGTACGTTGTTCAGCTGGTTCTACAGCAAAACAGAAGAGTATCATTCATTTGATAACAAACAATCTAACATTTACAAACCTATCTTTTGTGTGTAACGGATGGACAAGATTAAAAAAAACCCCGTAGTGTAATGAAACCCACAAATAATCAGATATACCTGAAGAGATGGATATAGAAATAAGGCATCAGGTCTTTTTGTTCTCAGCTGCAAGCACAGGGGTGTAACTTCTGCAGCACATTAGTCTGTAAACATTTTCTGACCCCCTTCCCCAAATATTCAAGTCAACTCTGATTAGGATATCCAATTCCAGCAATGCTAAATAAATAATCTAAATAAATTATTTCCTTACCCCAGTTTGATGGTTACATATATTTATCTTAAGGAAGTGGAAAACAGACCTACTGCAGTAACTGAAGCAAATTCTACATTCTGCAAGAAACTGTTCCCCTTAAACTCAGTGTTGCCCTATGATGAATTAAAACCACTGCAAGATTTCCCTCTTCTATTAAGATGGCTCAATACAGTTTGCTGAGGAAATACAGTATGTTAAAAAGAAAAAAAAAAATTAAAATGCTGTGTAAAATATGCCCACTTCAAAATGAAATGAAGACATCTTCTATTTTTCATGACATTTCATTAATTAAAGACAGGACTTTAAAAGTGCATAGTTTTATTTTCACAACTCTCACTAGAATGTAATGGGAATTTTGCCTGAATACATTCAAAAGACAACCAGTATTGGGAGCAAATATTCTCTAGCAAGTTCATTTCCTTGTTCCAAAAAAGATATACTTTTTTTATTTACATAAACTTCTCCGGACTAGACCAGTTTAAACCAAGCTGTGATTCATCATTCATAAGATTATCTGACCATTTCCACAGTAATGACCCACAATACAAATGAAAACAGAAAAGTCTTGAACTGTATCATTAGCAAAAGCAGCACCCAGCACACTGCAGGAACTGAAACAGCTCCTCTGGAAGGGCAAAGCACTTTCAGCAGAATTCATTGTGGAGAGGCAGAGAAGGGGCTGGCTCTTCTCAACCTAGTGCACTATGAAAAGCACCAACCAATGCCTTACTCTTGAGGCCAGACACGCTGGGAGCCCAGAAATGTGGTTCAGGTGATAAAAGGAAGGTGGAGGGACAGCAGATGAAATTGAGTTGCACAACTAGTGTGAATGCATGACCACAACTGTGTTCTGAGAGAAGTCCATCATCAATACTTCACAGCACCTGCTAGAAAGGAAGTGTCACATTGCTGCTCAGTTGAGGTAGACAGAAAAATACTGCACAAGCATCCTTGAGTTTTGCTCCATGCTATTCAGGAACCTTATATTAAATAAATTAAGACAGTAGAGGATTTAGGCATCCCTGAGTATTGCAGGTAAAAAGGAATTGTGTAAACAATGTGTTACAGTGCCCACAGTAGGCATATCAAACTGGGACAAATAAACAGTAACAGCATCAAGAGAATATGCAAACCTCTCATGCCAGCAGCTGTGTAACTAAAGTATTTTTATTATGAAACTACAAAAAACTGCTATACATCTCAGAAATAAGTCTCTAAGTGATTGCAAGTGATTTCCTTTTGGATTTTGGATGACACAAACTTAGGGATAGTTACCCTGAACATGTGTTTCCCTGTGATGTTTGAAAGTAGATTTGTGAGCTATTCAAGGAAATCCAGGCCTCAGAGTGAGCTCTGCATACTGCTAGAGCTCTCATGGTAAAAAACTAACCACAAGGACACAATATGAGTGAAGAGTTCTCAAATTTCGCTCCCAGTTCTCTTAAAATAAATTCTTAACTCCCAAGACATGGATTTCACCAACTCTCACTTAAATGTAGTACAAAGGACTTTTTTTAAATGCTCAGCCTTATCAGATTTTATTATAACAGTGAAAAAAATTCTTAGCTTTATATAAAAGCTTTTGACTATTACTCAAGAAAGTTAATTTCAAATGAAGGCACATATATACCTGGTTTATACAGTCTGACCCTGACAAGGTACCTCCTGGGCATGGGAAGGTGTTTTAAATGTTAAGGTTCACCTCTAAACACCTAATATTCATTCCACAGAATAACTATAATCCTAAAAGTTTCCATGTAGTTTTAAGTAACAGCTTCTAGTTAATAAGTGGTTGCAGCAAGAGCAAGTCCAGCAAAAAAACCACCAGAACAAACTAGTTTATTTTAAAAAAACTTACAGAAATAATTGAGTGTCATTAAAATATAATTGCTTCCTCTGAGAACTTCCTATCAGTACCTTTTTAAAACAATGTCATTTTGCTGATCACAAGAAAGTAAACAGGTGAACAGTTTTCCACATCACACAATATTAATACAAAGTACCATCAGCAGGCAACTCCACCAGATTTAACCTAAGACCATTAAGCACAACAAACCAAATTATTTAAGTCACAGGCCCCTTGAAAACTTAATGGCTCTGCTGTATAAACATCCTTATTGCAGAACTAATGGCCTAAAACCTGTTGTAATTACTTCCAGGTACTACCTACTATCATATAGCAGGCAGCTGAAAAAATTATACTGAAATAGACATTGGTTAAAAAAGGTCACACATCCATATTTATCACAGAGAACACAATTTGGTTATTTTACCAGAAATGTATAGTTTATCCTCCACAGCAAATAAAATGCAAAATGTAATTACTATTATCTTCTGTTCCCTTTTTCTCCCACAGCCTATGCTTTCATCACTTGGTTTTTTGTTTGTTTGTTTATAAAATTAATCACAGCTAGCAGGGTAGAAATCACTTTGAGCCTCATGAATGACATCCAAGAGATGGGAAAGGATTAGTTCTCAGTTGCTGCCAGTTATAGCACCAGGTGGCTTTTTCTGCAGTGAAGGTGTTACCGATAATCCCATTACATTGGTACTAAATCTTGCAGACATCAAAATTATCACCAAGGTTCCTTTTCATCCCATCCTTTCCAAATGACTGGAAGTCGCTTCACCTGAAAGAAGTCAAATCCACATGCAGCTGCTGTTTTAGCAGCCAGCGGACTCCCCGAGAATGCCAATCGTGATCCAATTTCGCTGTGCTGGTGGCCCCCTATTCCCTGTCCAATAATACATCTGTTAAAAAATCCTACAGCTACAAATCAAGTTTAATCCTACCAGGGACCTCATGTTGGTCTTGTCTTCCAAAAAGGCAGCAGGTTTTGCCGTCTATCTCTGCTAGCGTCTGGGGAATACTCTTTAAATCCCAGCTCTACTTAGAAGAATAAGCTAAGGATCACAAAACATGACCTCAAAAACCCTGATATGACTATATTCTGACCCAGAGGCATTCATTCTAGGTGAAGATTAGAACTTTGCATAATAAGATTACACAGCAAGTGAATGATATCAAGGGACTATCCATATGCAGCCGCCTGGTTTTCTATAGACAGCCTGTGCTCTGCAATATGCAGTGCAGACGAAACAGAGCTTGGGCTTTCTAGCTGAAATAAAATAGATTCACATAAATTAGTTGGCCATTTCCAGATTCCTAAATCCCCTATTACATCTTTTATTGACAGCTCCTGTGAGGATAGCACAAATGGTATTCTCTTTGTACTCTTTGCTTCTGTAACACTCACACTCTGAGGGAAATGTACATAGGTTGTCTGGAAATTAACATCTTGTTTGCTGTAATCTTGGATTACAATTAACTGTGTACATAATAAAATTAGGAAATCAATGAGCAGATTTATCATTTCCAGAAAACCAATGGCATTGTGTAAGACAGCTTAACATATGGTGCTCAGTTTTTAAATACAGGAAAATTGAAGTTGCAGCCACTGATTAAACAAATCTCTGCACTTGACACTAAATAGACTTTTTCATAAAAAATTTCTGGTCACATTTGCTTTATATAATGTTTCCCAATTCTGGAATTTCATTGAATATGTGGTGAGAGATTATCAGTTTTTCCTTCCATAACAGAAACTGTTCTCCTAACATTCTCCTCTTCTAACCAGACATATCTCTACACATAACTTGCACCATCTCTTTCCCATAGAGTTACTCTGAGATTACTTAGAAAAAAAAAAACCCAAACCAAAGAAAAAACTGCACATTGACTAGGCCATTTAAATATTTCTGTTTGAGCTGTTATTTACATTAAACTGTTATTTTAAAAACTTCTGCATGGGTTACATGTGCTAGAAGAGCAAAGGATGTTTATCTTGTTTATTAGGATTCTTCTCATGTTAGATACACAATATACAAAATTATTTACATATTCTAATTACAATCAGAGGATTCTGAACATCTAAAGCAAAAGAAAGAACAATTTTCAAAAGGTCCCTCTGTGCTGGGGATCAGACAGAACTTGCTTTTTATTTCCAGCTGTTGCTTTACTCTAGAGAAAACACTGGACTTGGTCTGGCAAATCTGAGCAAGCTTGGTGATATTCTGGAAGAGATTACTTTTTTACACATTATCTCTACTAGGCACTGCCAGTTTGTCTCCAACAAGAGGTCCTTCATCTACTGATCTCAAGCTGACAAGGAGTTTAATCCTGTAAACATAACACACCTAACGCAATTCGCTGGTGTTAAATAACCAGAGACTACCATCATTTTTCAACACAGATTTCAGGTAGTTCTCACAGGTTCTATTTACCTTTGGGAAGCAGCTCCTAACACTTCCACAACCCTGTATAAAACACTGTTTTAATGGCCAGATGTATTCCAAAGCTTTTTCTCTGCAGCTCCACACACTCCTCTTTGCTGAAGAGTGAAATCCAGATAGCTGAGCAAAGGAATGGTCATACACGGCAAGCCTGAGTCTCTGAGGGATGCCAAAATATTCAATTTACAATCTTCTGCAACAAGGTCAAAGTAAGGACAAACACCAAAGGTCTGGCAGACACCACAGTCACCTTCCCGGTAACTGAGAAAAACGTACTATGCCTATGTCACAAGGGTAAAATGTGTTCATCTTAAATTTCAGTATATTCATTTTCTTGAGACATATAAACATTGAAAATTCATTTCAGTTTAGAAAGACAAAGAGTTACAAGCCTAATTTTCACAATAGGCACTAAAAGTCTGCAACCCTACAGAATCTGAAGTTGCCCATGGCTCATGTGTCCCCTGCACTTCCCAGCTGACACATCTTGTAGAAACATGATTTTGGAAATACTACTTGAAGCAGTGAATAGAAGAGGGGTAAATAACTCCCCTATCCCCTGGGAACTAAAAAGGCTGTTTGCTTAAAATATTTTGCCATTACAAAGAGGATGGTTTGCTGATAAAAACCAGCAAACCCAACAAAAACCCAAACCCCCTCCACATTTCAGTACACCATCAGCAAGATTATTTAGAAAATTACAATTGTCTCCATCTTATTGCCAATGTTGGTCTCAGAGAGAATGTCATCATTGAAGAGTAGTTCACAGTGGTTTAGGAACACAGAAAACACAGAAGTCACACAGTCTGAGATCTTTAAACAAATAGTAAATCAAACCTGACAAACAATTAAACTATAAACAAACCATTAAACATCTGAAACACACAAAGGCAAAAACCAAAAAAAACCAGTTTTAGCACTGTCAGAAAAGAGCAATGAAAAATCCTTCTATATGTTCATCAGTACTCTCCAGTTATGAGTATCACCTTCTAATGAAACAGTTTATGCACACTCTGCATTAAAAATGTGTTAAAAAACAGGACAAAGGCAACACAGTCAGACAAGAGAGTCTCAGTATTTACATTTTCAGGTTAGAACAGAAGAAAAATGCAAACCAAGTGCTTATCACTGCTGTGCAAAAACATTGACCACCCAAATGGCTTTTTAGTTACCAAGTTCTAAATCCACACATGTGCATGGATTCAAGGACTTTTTTCAGAGCAAAATGGCACTTCCTGAGAGTTTATGCAGTAAAAATAAACTGTAATCAGTATTTTTTCTCATTGCTCAATAAAATTTTATTAGTTATTTCTGAGCTGTTTTATGTGTAAAACACAACTTCTGTAAGGTCTTCTCCACTTAGAGATACCACTATAAAAAAGTTCCAAACATCAATAGATGAGTGCAATGATATTCAGTCTAAGTTAATCCCCAGACATCCAAATCCATGAATAAAAATTCATCAGTTTTAAATACACTGAGCCTATTAAGCAAGAACAAAAGCATATGCACAAAAGAGCTTTTAATATATTTCAAAGCCCACAAGAGCCATGGTCTCATTAAAATTATAAATTACACAAACATGGAATAAAGATTCAAACTGCAGTGCAGCTAAGCAGATTACAGCAAACCCCGCGTTCCATATGATAACACACCATGGCCCTCCCAGATGGGGGCTTGGAACAAAAAGGCCATCACTGCAGCTAGGGAAAACCTCCTTGTGATCTCTGGTTTCTGTTCAGCAGATGACAGCCAAATAATATGTTGATTATTCTGTTTGTGCTGCTAAGCTTGTAAGATGGAATAAAAGTGATATGATCTATTGTGAACTCCATGCTAATGTGTTGCTCCACTCATAAATAATATACTGAATTTATTCTGAAACTGTCTTTTTATCTGAGTTCCAGGTTTTAAATGCGTGAACTAAAATAGAAAGCCAGCATAAGCTATTATTTAATTTGATGGTTTAAAGTAAAAGATACAGCTGACACAATAATAAATGTGAAAACTGACTACTTAGTGAAGCAAATAAGTAGAGGTGCCTTTCTCCAGTTTAGCAAATGATTCTATGCTGAGGTGCAGAGCACCTGCAACCCATGAGCACACTCCAGCCCTACAACCTGCACTCTCACTGATACCAAACACATCACCAAGCAGGGCCCTTGTGGCTTATTTTACCACAGACAGCCACCCCAAACATGAGTTTCAAATGAGGACACAAGTACTTGCAAAACCAGAAAAACAGTACAGAAACAATCACTATATAACTTCACTAATATTATGTCTCCCTGAATTGCCTTCTTAAAAACTATTTAGATTTTTAATAAGTGATTGGATTTTATTTCATCTAAATTTGCTCATTTGGTTTGTTCCAAAAGTACAGAATGTGGCTTGCCCTTTCTTCCATAATGCATTGCTTTCCTAAAAGGAAAATCACTGACTGGCCATACAGCTCTTTTCACAGATATTTTGGGCATGCTAAGAAAATTGATGATATTCCTACAATTTAATGTTTGTGAATTCCATCTCTTTTGTGCCAGAAATGTTAAAAATTCTGTTAGAAAAATCACTGAGGTTTGGCAATAGCACCAAGATCAAACACTGCTTCAGACTTCTTGGACCAATGGAAGCACAACTGAGAAAAGGTGGAAGCAGGAAGCTCCAAGAATGTGCAACAGTTTTCTCAGAAATATAAAAGATGAGTGTAAAAAACCAAGCTCCATTACCTTTATTCCTTTGCTAGGGATGCAGTCACAGCTGTAAATCACAGAAATATTGAAAACACTACTGAAGAGATACACGTGTTCTAATAAGCCTTAGGGCTAAAACTTGAGATTAATTACTCCCTCATTGCAATGAAATAACACACAACTGTTATTTTCATACAAAACCAAGGCAGGACTTTGAAGCAATTGGTGACACTCACATTTCCAGAAGCAACCACAACCTCAGGTTTGGGGGTTTTTTTACTTTTTTTTTTTAAGTTTTAATTGTCCCATTTGCAATACACCAAGTTATTCTGCAGTTACCAGATTGTTAGTTATAGGACCTTGGTATCAGTTTGGTTTCCCTCAATCTGTTTCAGTTTCTGCAGTTTTAAACATTAATTTATTTTTATTCCTCTTAGATATATTATCTATAGATATATTATCTCACACAAAATGCAATAGAGTATCTGGGGAAAAGAAAATGGCAGTCCTATTCACAGATACACACTCCTGAGATGGGATTCCCACAAATACAGAACTTTTAGCATGGAATTGGCAGGCTCAGTGTAGGAGATGGAAGCTGAATCCACTGAGATAAAGAATAATGATAATTTGCTAAAATACAGCCTGGCTACAAAAAAGCGCCAGATATTCAGTGCTTTCTGATTTTTTTTCACCAAAACAATGTTCCAAATTTGAAACTATTTAAGTTTCCCTAAGTAGCCAGTTGTGAATCTGGTTTTGCAGTGAGTTTTACTAGGTCACTTGCTTGTCTTTTATCCAACTTTATAACTCACCTGAAAAATCTAAATTTTACTTCCTGACAACTTAAAGGCCAAAATGACTATTTTCTTCATCTGCCTCTCAGTGACCTAATTAGTTTACCATTCTGGTCATATTATTTGAAGAGCAAGCAAGGCATCAGCCCAGGCAGAGTTACACATCTCTACTGCATTAGTTACTGCGGGACACCCCGGTTCATGCCCCACCCTGGGGATGGCCAGAGTGCTGTGAAAGCAGAGAAAAGCCCACTGAATCCATGTGAATGCACCAAGGGCTCTGCAGCATCTTGTCCTCAGCAAAACCTGAGGGTTGTGCTCTTCTGTGAAGCCTCTGACCAAGATCACTACTTGGGAAAGGCAGAAGCAGCATCCTCCTGACCTGGGTCAGGAACTGCAGCCCTACTCCCAGCTCCTTCACTGCTTCAGTCCAGCTCAACCACTGCCTCCCTGCCTCTGTCAGACTAAAGAGTGAGTGCTTCATTAATCCAAGATGGGCAATGAAATGGGGGAAAAAATGCTTGTTAGAGGATATGCTGCTACCTGAAGTTACTTTCACATTGGTGGTAGCTGAAAAATCAAGCTAGCATTCCTGTCTGGAATATCTATGGAAGACAATAACCAGAAAACATTATTGGCCAGTACACTGGAAACGTGAGGCTCCATGTTTGTGGGTCTCACCAGGAAGTATGATAAATACAAGGAAAATAATCTCTATTAATATAGCACGAATCTGTATGATGCTTATTAAAACACTAAGTTAAACTCAATTCATTTTCAAGATTATTGTTCTGCAGGTTTCAGTAATATTATATTGCACAATTCTGAAATTACAGAAACATTAAATAACTCTTAAAATAATTTCTTGTCTCCAGCACCTACTACTTTAACTCATGTCTCCTAATTTACTTCTATTTTAAAAGAGCTGTTTAAATTTGACATGGGTTTAAATTTTTTTCCTGTTGCTCAGGATACCCACAAGGATGCATTTAGGTAACACCCAGAGGCTTTCTGAATACAATCGTATCATGTTTTATATAATATCATACAACTGGCAACTCCCAAACACTCCAACTAATTCTTTCTTTGCCACAGACTGACTGGATAAGTAGTCTTTAAGATTTTTCACACTGAAAAAAACAGGTCTTTTGGTGTCAGAGCTGCCAGGATTAAACATTCTTTCCAGTTGTTGGCTCATGGCCTGAAGATCCTGCACTTTCAAACTTATCCCATTCCAGCCAGTTCAAAGATCAGGAAAATGAAGCCATCTTCTTTGCAGCCATAATCCACGACCCATGCTGTTAGATACTTAAGAACATCTCAAAAGCAAACTACCTTGTTTCAGCTCGCAGCAGGAGCTCAGCAGGGCACTGGGTCACATGACTGCAAACCCAGCCTAGTCAGGTGACTCACAAGCTAATCTGATTTGGTGACTATAAAACTTTAATCAGTACAGTCTAATACCAGCACATTCCACAACTGATGAGCGAAGCAGCCTGGCGATGTAACAGCAAACACTAATAAGATTATGAATTAAAACTGCCACTAGGACGTGGGTTTATAGTTCTCTATCCCACACATAAATCCAACAGAAAAACATCACTGAAACTGGTCAGGCAGACACATGGGTTGGAAATGAAATGGACTGGTGTTTTATTCCAAAACGAACAGCATTTGGTTCATTGTCACAGAAGGACAAGAGCATACATGAATCTTACAAGGCACAATTAAAACCAAGCAAAACCATTAATTTGAAACCAAAGACAAGAGATCAATAACACCACGTTGTTGAGAAACACTGCCCACACAATGCTGCTGGCATTACCTGGGGGTCCTACAAGGCTGCATGGGTAACCCATGTGGTGAAGAGAGGCCATGACACCTGTGCTCCTCCTCCAAACCACAAATACCCAAAGGGCTGCTATTCTGAGGACACTAGGATTTTCCCAAAATCTGTAGGCTACAGCTTTTGAAGAGAAATGTCTAATGTACTTGCAGATCAAATTCCAAGCATAAACTTTTCCCACTCTCACTCACCATTGTATTCCCTCCCTCTTTTTTTCCTTAGGGAATTTTCACCCCAAATCCTCTTAATCCATCTTAGAATCTTCATTTTGCATAGACAAGTAGCTGAATTGGACCAGCAAGTTTACAAGAAGAGGCAAACAGAGAGCTTGATTTCTCCATAGCACAGTTAGGATTTGCAGTTAAAACTGACATCACCATTTGACCTACATGACATCATGTGAGCTGCCAGGAAGGAAAGTTGATTATTCTACAGTTTAAGAGACCCCAATATAGACACAAATGTTTAAACCTCTCCATTCTCCAATGAGCTGGGAATGAACCGAGACAACTGTCCACTGCTACAGCTCAGCTGACAAGAAATAACTTCCTAATGCATTTCTGGATCACTTGAAATCATTTCCAAGTTCCTAAGTTTCTCTGCATTTCCACTCCACCCCTAGAGCAGGAACAGTAGGACTGATCTCCCTCATAATGTGCATTTGAGGATGAGGGTTTTTTAGGGTAATGACCAGAATTACAATTCCTGTGGTCTTGTTGTCTGCCAGACAGCAGATCCTAGTGGGATCTTCTACAACGACTAAAAATTCCCTTTTCAAAACTGGACACGTGAATATAAGCAAACCTTCAGTATAATTCAAAAAAAGTAAAAAAGCTATTATTATTCCTAAAAATGAAACATCATTGATTTAAAAATAATGAACTAAGAATAAATATGAAATAAACTTCCATTAAATTAGTTCCTTCTCTATTTGTCTGAAATACAGGTAAAGTCAGATGTTGTAAGCAGTATTTTCATAAGCATATATTCACTTGGAAAGCTTTATTGTATTAAAATGCTAAAATCTGAAAGAAACCCCACTTTTGAAAAATAGATTATTTCCACTCGATTTCTAAATGAGTAAGACTTTTAACTGCACCCAGCATGTTAAAATGTGACAGAGGAAAAATGAACATTACAAACAGAACTACTGCTGTATTTTAAAAGTTCAGTTCTCGTAATGAAAAAATTGCATCTACTTCTCCATTATTTTTGTTATATATGAAAAAGTCTGCCTTGTTGGAACTTACAATGTAAGACACGGTTTCTCTGTATTTGGAAGGATGTCTACAAAAAAAAATTGTAACAAAAATACGACTTTATTTAAAAATACATGAAATTCTGAAATAGCTACCAAGTTCACAGCTAGCAAGAGCTGGAAGGTTTGGCTGCCCCTCTCCAGTGTGTGTACCTGCCCTTTTCCATACAGCATCAGAGGCAGGAGGACACAAAATAAAGCTATTAAGAAAGTCAGACAGTTCCAAGTCAGGTTAGTGAGCTCAATCAGCTCAAGCAGGGAACAGATAAGCACCAGGGCTTGCTGGACTGGAAACAGAGGAAGAGAAGGAAGTGAGACTTCCTCTTTTGCAACCCTGACCCACTGTACCTGTTCCTGAGCCACTGAGATTTCCAGCAAACGTGCACTTTGTCCAAGAAACACTAAAACAAGCAGGCACATGCATTCCCATTTGCAAAATACTTTCATTATGTGGGCTCCAATAGAAAAGAGGGGAAAAAAAAACAAACTAGAAAGAATTATTTAGCCTCCTATTTTAACTTCCCCATAGGAAAATGAGGTAAAAAAAGTATAAAACAACATTACATATCAGGCATGTAATGAGAAATGAAAGAAGAGAAGAGAGGGCTCAGCCCTGGATAGATGTTCACATCTATCCTGTGAAGTTAAGACAATAAGAGTGCCATTAAAAAAAAAAATTTAAAAACAAACAAACAAAAAAAAACAAACAAAAAACCCCAAACAAAAAGAAATAAACAAACAAACAAAAAAAACAAACAAAAAAACAAGCAAGGAAATACTTTGTGTTAATGAAGTAAGAAAAGAAAATGTACTGCTTGGAGAGGGAAAAAGCCATCACAGAGACTGAGTACATGCAGTTTATCACTTCAGTCTCTTTCTGACAGGTAAGTAGTGACTTACCAAAGATATCCTCATTGGGTTACGAGTTTCTACAACAAAGGTCCCCAACAGATATCATGTAACTGTTAAGTGTTACACACACCTGCAAGCACTCATACCTGAAATATTTAGGTTTTTGGGCTCCAGGATGACAGTACAGTAAGAAATGGCAGAGTTTACTGTGATATTCTAAAAGTGAAGACCTCTCTCTACGTTTCAGCCTCCTCACTCAGTTATACAGAAATTACACCACACACAAACAGATTCCCAAATTCTTTTAAAAGAATTGTGAATTATGCTTTGGTTCTTTATTTTGTTAGCCTTTCCTATTCCAGATATTCACATCTCATTGGTCACATAATACAGAAGTGAAATTAAACAGCTATATTTATTTCTTGCCATGTTTTCAAATGTCCTTTGATTTTCTCTACAGACAGATACTTCTAACTTTCACTAAACAATAATCTATATTTAAAATTAAACGTTATTCAGTATTTTACAGTTTAACAGCAAATACAGGACATTATGACCACCTCCTGATACTTCTGATAGAAGATCTAAAACTGTCCACTGCTTAACATGTAAAGAAGCTTGGCCAGCAGGAAAAAAAAAAAAAAAAAAAAGCCATTTCATCATCTAAGGAAACATAATACTGAAGCTTCATGCTTGAATTGGATATGAATGAAAAAACTCTGAGGTTCAGGACTGCCCACATATTGTTGCTCTTTCATGCTGCTCATAGTTAACATGAGGATTTTTTCCCCTCAATTAAAAAGAGACTCAAGAACCACAAGTGTTCAAAATTTTGGCTTAGAACGACAGTAAACATTATTCATTAAAATTAAAGATTG
Source organism: Lanius collurio (assembly GCA_020086605.1). NCBI lineage: Eukaryota > Metazoa > Chordata > Aves > Passeriformes > Laniidae > Lanius > Lanius collurio. The sequence continues at coordinate 48,827,644 of JACBWW010000004.1, forward strand.
AGAGTGAGGGATGTAGTGACTAAAGCTTCGGGTTTTATATTCTGCTGTGTACAAATGTCTTCAAGTAGCTTGGGATGCACCTCAATCACCACAGATGAAAAACAAATACAAAAATACTTGTGATAGTGGCTGTTCCATATACTGAGAGGGGCTTCCCTTGCATTCAGAGTACCAGAACATAAAGCGTTGACCGACAAAGCAAGCATACTAGAATTTGTCAAAGCCTTTTAATGTCCGACTTTTTCTACCACACGTCTTGGTCCAGGGCCATCACACTGATGCAAGACCTTGCTCCCAAGTTAAGCTATTAAGCCACACGCTTACTACAGGTCCTTGGCTATGTACAAACAAGACAGGGACTCCAGGAATACTCACACATTATGTTACACGCAGATACATAAATACGTTTTACAAGTACTTTTCCCTTCCAGGGTCTGTGCCGCCACTGCGGCGCCAGGCCAGCCTGTCCGCTCACGGCCCGCTGCACTCCCGGCCCTACGGACACCTCGAGCATCCGTGGGACAACGGGGGTGTCCCCTCCGCAGCACCCGCGCCACACTCCCCGCACCTCCCCGCGCGGGTGCGTGCCCGCTGCCGACCCCTCAGCCCCAGACAGAGCTCCGGTGCCCCCGGCAGCGCCGGTGCCCTCAGCTACCCCGGTGCCCTCAGCTACCCCGGCCCATCCGCACGCCCGGCCCCGCTCTCACCTCCCCGCTCGCTGCCGGGCACCCCAGCCCTGCCCCGCCCGCCGGCCCGGCACGTGCCAACAACGCGGCCTCCCATTGGGCAGGGCTTCCCCCAGCCGCTCTCCCATTGGCGGAGCGCGGGCCCGGCCCTCCCGGCGCGCCCGGCCGCGGTCGCTCCCCGGCCCCGACATGGCGGCGGCCGGCGGGGCGCGGGGCTGCACCAGCTTCCAGCGCAGGCCCGGCGCCGGCCCCCGCCC
>JACBWW010000004.1:48828929-48916460 GCA_020086605.1 Lanius collurio
CACTTCCATCAGGGATTAGAATCATTGAGGAGAAAGCTCTTCCTGCTTGAGAGAGAAATATTTCATTAAGTGAGCGTAATTTATGAAGCCTTTTAAGTGCATGAGAAGAAGATTTGCACTGAATATTCCAGTTCATATTTCCTCTTAGTAACAGTGGATTTTGCACAGCATGCCTCAGAGGATGTAGACAGCTCCCGTGGTGGCAGTCTCCTAAAATACTAGGCACCTGCTAACACAATTTGTGGTTGGTTATGGAAACTGAGGACACTTCCAATAAACTCAGGATCTCTTCTACATTTTCCTTATATTTTAAATATTTAATAATTTCCTGAGCTTACTAATATTTATACTTTAACATGAAGGAAATCCCTTGCCCATAGGAACAGCAACTTTTGAAAATACTTTTGATGGTTTTTGGATTGTGGCATCTCTGAAAACCTGGATTCTACATTCCTATGTTAAACCTTGGGTAACCAATCTCCTAGCCCTTAAGTCGCTGATTTTTGGAGGCTGAATGGGTAGGCCAGGAAAGACTCCTGCTAAGCATGCTGACTACAATAAAGTTTCCACTGCTGCCAGGTATTAGGCATTGTTGGAACAGAGCTCCAGCCAGGTGAACCTGTACAGAATCACTCATTCTGAAGACTGAGGAGGGATCTAAGATCTGCAGCCCTAAAGTGGCTCAGCACTGAACTCAGAGTTGCATGTTCAGGGCTTTGTCCAGTGGAGTCTTGAAGATCTGCAATGACAGCGATTTTGCAGCATCTCAGGATAACCCAGTCCAATGCTTAATTATTTTTGTAGGGAATTTTCTTTTTCCTTATATCCACTGGGAACCTCTCCTGTTTCAGCTCCCATTTGTTGTTTGCTGCCCTCCCACTGCACCTCACTGAAGAACTGAGGTGTCTCTCTGTAGCTTCTCTCAGATACCAGCCTTTGGGTTTTCCTCTCTTCTCCAGGCTGAACAAGCCCACTTCCCTTCAGCCACTTCTCTTGTATAATATTCCCCATTTTCATTCCCCTCTGTGGACTAACTTCAGTTAATCTTTATTTTTTCTTGAGCTGAGGGGCTCAAAGTCATCTGGACCTTGTGTTCCAAATGCGATCTAGTGAGTGCTGAGTGAAGGGGAACATCCTTTAAGCATATGACAGATCCTCTGAGGGTGCAGCCCACTATGCTGGTGACTCTACAAGTGTTGACTTGGTCTGCTTTGTGTCCTTTTTCTGTGTGTGCAAATGCTTCATAATTTGTGTTGCAAAATGCTGCTACTTTTCTTCTTTTTTCTTGCCCACTAGCAGTTAAATAATTGACTGGAAAAATATTTAATTTTGATTGTCCAGGACAATCCTTTTTTTTTTTTTTTAATAAATTCCCAGTGGAAGTTACTAGGAACTCTTTTAGTCTGGTATTTTCATAGACATTTTGTAACAGTCACCAGGCAGTCCTCTCGATCTCTTTCTTGGGCTTGAATTTAAGTTTGCTTTGTTCAGAATCTGTAGCCCAGATGCAGAATTATTTGCCAGACATGAAGATACAGCTTGTGAGTAAGGGAAGGCATGGTGTTATCACACACAGGTCTAATGATAAGCTTCTGAAGAGAGGAAAAAGCAGAGAATACGAAGAGTTTCTTTCACCCTACAGCTGCTGGCTGATTGTTGCATTGTTGTTGGTTGCTTTAAAGAAGAGCATTTCCTTTGCAAGAGAAGTGGTAGATAAGTGCTGTATTTCAAATGCTGTGTTACCATTGAGGCACTCTGCACTTCCAGACTTCATGTTCAAGTTTACTTTCAGGGTTTATGGACCATATATGCCTGATTTGTGCAGAGCAGTTCTCTGTAATGAGCTGCAACTATTGTGTAATACAAGCATCACATGCCTGGTATTGAATGTTTTGTTTCAGGCTGCTTGAAAAAAGGTCAGGGATATGCTTTGGAAACAATTTGGACAGTTCTCAACTTGCAAAGTTTGTTGTGCTTCTGTCCATAAGATCTTAAATCTCTTCCCTGTAAGTAGCAATGTGGAAAGTTACAAGTCTTGCTTAGATATTTATATACACTACTGCCTTAGATACTGGCCAAGAAAAATTCAAATAGTGAAATCAGGAAGAATAACAGCAGCTTTCTTGGGAAATGTAAAGATTTTGCCTCTTCCTTTTGATTCCATCAGCATTCCTGCTATTTTTTCCTGTTGTCTGTCTTTTGTTTAGTTTACTACTATTGTTGCTCATTGTAAATGAATATGTAACCATGGTAACTGCAATAGTTTTGCATTCTCTCTAATAGAAGACACTTTTTCAAACCACTCACTGCATCTGATAATGTAAAGACAATGCTCTGACCTGAGTTTGCCTTTAGCAACCAGGGTATGTGCACATATGTTACAGTCCTGGCTTGTAGAAACAGTGCCATTGATGATTTGAAAATACAGCTTGAGACAATTTTGGCTGCACTGTTTGACAAACAAATTCTCTCTTGTGCAAGTGCTGTAAAAGCAGAAGAGACACTACTTCTGTCGTGGCTACAAGTGAACTTCTTTATAACCAAGATTTTTAAGTACTTTTTGCCATGAGCAAATACAATACTTATGGCTTTAATCATATTTTCTGTGTCAACCTAGGATTTAGTAAAATCTCAAAATTTGGAGCTTTTCTTTACTATGAGCTGTCTAGTGTGTGTGCTAATTTTAAACAACTGTTGTTAGTAACCTGTGTGTTCTGTCTCCCTGAACAATTAAATGCAGTGAATATTGGAAGCATACTTTGTATCAAACATCGGTATGTTTTCAGATTTTGGTCTTTTTTTTTCCTTTTCCCCTGTAGTACATCTTTTGGGGTCGTTTACATTTATCTCTTGAACAAATAAGTGGAACAAAAATCATTGGCTTAGAACATGGGGATTCCATGAGTGATTCTAACTTCCTGATAAACAGCAGTTAAAATAGTTTGGTTTTGTTTAAACATCTAGGGAATGCTTAATTACCTGATAAGATTGCTGTAGATATTGAGGCATTTGAACATCTTGACTCAGGAGTTTAACTTGCAACATCTGCTTCTCTATAACTATGAAATTAGTAGCTGACAACACTTTCACTGCCATGTACTGCTCAAATTGTGGTGCATCATGGCATGATGGCAAACTGATCCTGTTCTGGTTTTAATTCAGGTGCTATTATGCAGCAATATTAGCTCTTTTTGGCCTACGCGAGAGCAATTTGTTTTTTCTCCTCCTTCTGGGTGTATGTCAATATTACAGGTATTGCAAATGTTTGTAGTCCCTCTAGCAGAGCTAAAGATTAAGAAGTTGATCCAACTTATACTGGAATCAGTTTCTAATGAAGTTTAATGAGCTCTTACAAATGTATAAAATTAAAGATCTTGTTCACTAGAGTCCATCTGTGCAGTCCAGAATTGACTTCTGGAGCTTTGGATACTGTGCTGATGGGATTCAGTTTGCTCCTAACTTGCTTTTAAATCAGTTCCAAATTGCAGATGACATCTTGCAGTTTCCATGCAAAACACTTCAGTAGGCTACTTACGTATGGCTATCTGAAACCTTCCAGGGAGTTTTATTTTTCCTGTCACAACCTTATGTAATTCTTAAACAAAAGAGTCTGATTTCAGGTTATTCCACTATTATAATTCTTGGAATTCAGATTAAAAACTCTTTCCCTAAAATAAAACACGTGTTCTTCTTTCACTGTCCTTGTAAAGGAATTCATGGAATTGTTATATCCAAGACTCACTATGAAAGACTTTAATGTCTTCAACAATGTCTTTTCTCATAGTGTGTGTTGTAACATGTATGATGTGTCAGTCCAGCTTTCACTGGGTGAAATCCTACCTGTCTTGCTGCCATGTCAGTTTTCAGCAGTAAGATAAAAAGCAGTGGAGCCAGCATTTTGCCTTGAAGACTTGGGTGGGAATTTGCTAAAATCTACTAAAATCATAGTAGGTCACTTTGCTTACATCCTTCTTGATACAAAGGAATATCACTTGATAGTGATCAATTTAATTTGGAGAATGTTTACTTGCTTGAGTCATTAGTAAAAAATCTGCTGGCTCAGACTGTACATCACCACTGTAGTACTTGAGTGTGGTTGCGTAGAGCTCTGCAGGATCTTTTTACCACAAGGATGATAGTACAGTATATTGTGAAAGTAATTGTAATGTGCAGTATATAATTACATGTAATGTATAATTATTTCATAATAGAGAATTGTAGTAAGTATTGCAAAGGTAATTAAAATGTTGTTCACTTTTATATTTTTAAATTCCCCGTTATCACCTTTCTTTGACTTATAGACTAAGTAAAGTTAATTGTTCTCTAACATAGTATTAAAATGTAGTCTTACTTTGTTCTTCATTTTGTTTTGTTTCCAGGTGGAGGCGTAGCTGTTGGAACCCTTCTTCTTATTGGTTAGTATAGAATATATAGATATTAAAAGCCGTATTCTGAAGCGTTTCACTCTTTATTGTGTTCATTAAACAACCTCTCTTTTCACAGTTTTTTGAAGTCAGACTTTAAGAAAGTATAACTCTCAGGTTCCTTCACTTTGTCTACCCTACAGAATGGACTATTGTCCATCTCAAGAATTACTGGAGGTGAATCAAAACCTTAATTTTAGACAGGCTTGAGTGCCCACAAAGAATACCCCAGAATTCTGTTTGAAAGCAGGGCACATTTCAGGTTTTATTATTATTCAAGTTTAGCACATTTCAGGACTTATTAGCAAAATACACAAACTAGTTAAGATTTTGTAAGCTGCTGTTTATCATCACACGTTTGGCTATGTGAGGAAGATGTGCAATGCAGAATCTTTTAATCTCTTGGCTGCTAGAATCAGCTGAGAGGTGATGGAAGCCTGCTTTCTGTCAGGGTGTGGGTAAGGCACACTGAGATGATGAAATAGCTTACACCAGTATTCCCCTTACAGACCACATTGCAACTCTGGGACCATGTCTGCATTGCAGCTGAGGTGCCCAGCTTTCCTCCCTGTTTGATTGAGTTGACATAAAACCAGCAGAAAAATGAAGAATTCTTGTATTAATCTTCATCCAGAAGGAGCACTGGAATCTCATTACTCTCATAATTGAGAACAGTGACTTCAGCCTTGCCTAGGGACAAGTCAGAGTGGTACATGCCTGGGTGATTTGGGTGGTTTCAAAATTAGGCCTGTAGAGTGTTTTAAGAGCTTGCTGGTGAAGTGTTGGGACCATTAGTGTTTGTGAGAACTGGTAGAGGACATTGAAGGAGGGAAAGAACTGGAAGATTGTAAAATACAGCTTCTGGTTTTGGGTGCTGTTGGAGCAGACAGTGCATGACAGGCCTTGAGCTATGGCTCAAAAGAAAACAAGGATTGTGATGGATTCACCTTGACTAGACACCAGATGCCCATCAAGCTGCTCTATCCCTCAGCTGGACAAGGGAGAGAAAAATCTTTCCCATTATACCCCTCCTGATGTTCTGAAGTAGGCTCTTCACTTCCAAGAACTTGAGTCTCCTGGTCACTTGGAAGTATTTCTAGTAATACTGTTTAGAATTCCTTGGCATAAAATTTATGCAAAGGCAAAAAGGTCATGTCTCTAGTAATAGGCACCAATAGCAACTCTTCAGAGTGTGGCTTTTCAGCCTTGAGACAGATTTAATCAGTAATTTTCATTCATTTTCTAAAAGAGATGAAAACGTTGTGATCCTAATATTTTACCTGTGTTTACTTTCCCTATGGAAAGACAGCCATCACTTAGGAGACTGAATTTGTATCTAGAAGTTTGGTTACGTATTTTGAATTCTTACAATTCAAAAATTGGTCTTAACACTAAAGAACAGAACAGTGAGATTTGAGAAAACTTACTTGAAGTCTTTCTTTGCCACTATTGGAATTTTGCCAGTTGTTCCCCTCTGTTGGTATAGGGCTCATGTAACCTGCACTAGAGCCAAACATCTTTTTCTGTTTGCCACTGAGCAAGATAATTGCTCTCACTGTGGCTTGTTGTTATTTCAAGGCTAGTTTTTATTTCTGTATTTTATCCATTAGAGACAGTTAGTGATGTGTCACTAAATCTTAGAAAATGTTGATTTTTACATAAAGTATATAAATTAGTGTATGGTGTGGTGCAGATTAAGTAATAGGAACAGTTGCTTGCCAGAAAAAATAAGTGACATTACCTAATTCCAACCACTTTCAGTTTGAGGAGAGCTGCAATCTTGCTGTGATAAAGGAAGAAGAAAAAAAAGTTAGAACCTATTATATTTTACCTAAATCAGAGATTGTGAGACTAGATTAATTTTGTCCCCCCTTTACAATATTCCCTGCCTCTTCCAGTAGACAGACTTGGTGGCATCCAATGAACCTACTAGCCGGAAAATTGTCATTAAATGAAAGAAGTGGTGGAATATCTCACCACAGGGTGTTGTGGATGTGAAAAACAGTCCTGTGGATCCTGATGGCTTGATGGAAGATTTTTCCTGGAAGGATTTTTACCTGAATTTTGTTTTCTCTGAGTGCATATCTGGCTATATTCAGTGGTAGGTTTTAATTTGCTTATCCCCTGTGCTGGTTGTGTATTTGTGATCTGATATGAAACTTAGCTTGACAGAAACCCAAATGAGAATGTCTCTTTTAGATCTGAAAACTAATTTTTTTTCCCAAATGAGACCTACCATATGTTACTTTGAAACGTGTAATTATATGCAAAAAGTCTTAAAGTCAGAACTGTATTTATTCATGACTCATTAGTCAAAAAATTTTGAGACTAATTTTTAAAGTTGGTGCGGGTAGCATTGTAATGGCATTGTTAGAATATCCTGTCAGCATACCAAGAAATTCTGTCATGAGATTAGTCTAGGCAAGCTTAATATTATCAGGATTGAAGCTGTCAGTGATAAACCTCCTAGGAAGATCTTTCTGTGTTGTACTCCTTGTGCTATAAAAAGGTTAAATTCTTCCCCCTTCCTTCAACATTCTCTAAGGCAAGAATAAATTGCATTACTTTTAGCTTAGCTCCCTTTGCAAATTAAATGCTCATCTTCATTATTTGACTCATTATCTTGGTTAATTTAACCAAATAATAGTAGATTCAGAGTATTAAAATATTTATTTTAACTGTTGTGTTCTGAAGATGTAGTAATGGCACTGGTTACTTGATAAGACTGTAAAATATTGTTTGAAATGTAAGTGTACAAGTTTTTGAAACTCAATTCATAATAAAGAACATGGTGATTTTCAGCTGAACTTAATTCTATGGTATATTTTTTTGACAGTGTTTTAATTATATGAAAATTAGAGAGTTGAAGCACATTGTATTCTCATGCAGCATCCTACCTACCAGAGCAGCTTGAAACTTCCTGGGGTTTGTTCATTTAACAAGAATTAGGATTTTAACTAGTACTTTAGTTTAAAAGAATCGTTACATTAGTGGATTTATAAGAAGCATTCTGATGGGGAACACCATCAGAGCAGCTCATTCAGTAGAAATATGAGACCACTTGTGCTTTCTTCTGAACCTCCTGCAGAAGATCAGCTTTCCAGAAGAGTCTCCCTTTTCAAAACAAACAAGGAGAATAAACACACTCCTTCCCCCCCTCCTCTCCAATGTAGTTCAAGCCATTGTAAGTGTGTTTTGCCAGCCCAGGAAGAGTTTCCAGGAGCATGTTATTTTGTTTTTAGATGTAAGCCTTGTTTTTGTAACACATTTTGTATAGTGAGCTGCAGCACCCTTGCTAGATGTGTCTTGGGCACCCTGTAAGAACCTCTTCTTGCTTACCTTTAAAAGCCACAGTTTTGACAAGGTCACTGACAGCTAAATGTTTTAAAGATTATCAGTAGGAGGGGTTTGGTTGGTAGCTGAGGTCAGTTATTAAATGTTAAAGTTGTCTGGTGAAAAACAGGTCTGTACTTGCACATTCTAAGCCTTAAAGCAGTTTCAGCTACTTTAATTAGCTACTATTATTTTTGTTGGACATGCAATTTAACCTGACTGGTAAGAGCTCTCTTCACTTGTCAATATAACTGAATTTATCATCTTTTTAAAGCTGAAAAAGATAATCTCAGGGGAGGTACAAAACAGTGATTTGCTAAATATAATTCTACAAAATACCAGTTAGCAGAATTCACCTTCCTGAAGTATGGCCAAATGCCAAATATTGTAACTTATATGTTTGACAACTCTGGTTTGGCATGTGCTAATTAAATGCAAGTGACACAAAATATATCCCCTCAAGCTTAGTAAATGTGGACATTAGAAAAGTATCTTTTAAATGGAATTTCAGATTATTAAAATAATCTCATTTTATAACCTGCAGCAATTTAGAGAAATGTTTCATAGCTAGAGAAAGACACACCTTAGGTCAGAGGACCACAATGCAGAACTATCTGGGAAAAAAATTATCAATACTGATAGACTATGACAGGCTTTTGGCAGCTTTAGGGCAACCTGTCTAGACTTTGTACAGAGCAAAAAAAAAATAAGTCATCTGTACATTACATTGTTGCAGGCTTATTCTTTCCTCTTACAGCTCTCATAATTTTAAGCAATTATACTACAAATGACCACTGGAGTTTTTCAAAGGCCTTCATGCTGTTTAATACACTGATGTTTGAAAGTCAGGTATTATAAATACTGTGTTTATAGATGCGATATTTGTTACCTTACAGTGGATTGTGTTCCTGACTTTTTATTCCTCTTCCAGTTCTTGTGCTTACTCTGCATCCATCTCTTGGAACATGAATGCCCGTGTGCAAAGGGAGTTTTTTCTTAAGGTCACATGGTTACATATCAATTTCTATAATTAGATCTGTATCCTTAATTTTTAGATAAATTATATTTTACAGTGCCTCGCACATATCTACTCTCTTTTGGTTTTTGTGCCCTAGATGAAAGCCTTCAGATTTTGTGCCTAATTCTATCACCCACGAATTTGAGTAGTAGCTACAGACAGTCCATGCACAAAGGTGTTGAGAATATAGGCTACCAAATGCATGAGGGACACAGTGCAGTGGTGAAAAGACCCATAAACAGGAATTGGTCTTTCTCCTTAGTATTCAGCAAGGTTATATGTTGGAATTCATTGCACTCATGCTGACAATACTGCTCTTTCTCCATGACTGTTTCAGCCATGAAAACACACTCTTGTGGAAAGAGACCAATGGAGAGCCATCACAATAGACTATTTTATTTATGTCCTTATCTGTAGGATCAGAAGGGGTTTTGTACTAGAGACAATATGCATAACTTCTAGGTAAATAATCTCTTTTCCTTGTATAGTTTCACGCTTCACTAGTTGCTCACCTGCTACTTAGCTGTAGAACACTCTTTGTTTCAGAAGAATTGGAGAAAGCTGCGCAGTGCTGTCTGACTTGCAGTGACTGGACCCAGAAAAGAGGCTGCAGCTGCAAGAGTCTTATTTGTTTATGTGCCTTAGTAGCTGGAAGTGAAGTTCACAATGAGGGCTGCTGAGGGGGCACCTCTTTAGTGTGGAGGCTGAGACTAAAGATTTGGGCCAGGCTTGTCTTAAGTATTGGGCTGACTGAAATGATCTGAAGTGTTTGCTCCTACATGTACTGAGTGAAGGTAGTTCTTTTGGATGTGGTGGAGTTTGGAAAGATACAGTTGAAAACTTATTGTAGCCATTCAAATGCTAAGTCCAAGCATTATTAGAAAAGTATTTCATTCTGGGATTCTATGAAAGTAATCAGTGAGCTACTGAAGTACCTGTGCCAAATGGTTTGTTTGTTTATTTACAAGAAGAAAGCTGTACTCCTTTGGTTTTGAATAGTAACGTTACTATTGAAGCCAGGGTACAATGGATGCTATCAGAAAAGCCCCATATGGATGCACTTTAGATCTTTTGAATACCACAAAAGTTTAGTGACCTAGAAATGAATCAATAAAAAGCATCCTCTATCTGACAAATTGAAGAACTGAGGGATTCTTACAGATGCATTGACTTTAACAATTCCAGATACACTGTTTGTAAAGGCTTTCTGAGACACATCTAATCCTTAGAGTACTGTAGGAGACTATGAGGTAGTTTATATTTAGATCACTCTCCAATACTTAATTTACTTTTTTTACTGTAAGTTTACCCATATGAAAATCAATGTAAGAAGAAAAGAAAGGCTAATGCTAAAATGATGTGTCCTTACACTGAATGTGTTTTTAATTTGCTAACTTGAACTTTCCGTGTTGTGGAATGGCAATGTAAGAATCTCCCTAGCCCTGTTATATTACAAATAAATCAAAGAGTCAACAAAATTAATTATAATCTCTGGTAAGTCAGTTAAAAAGTTTGTAGCTCTGTTCTTTGTTGCTTTATTTCTACAGTGTGTTTTAACATTTCATCATTTGAAATAAAATTTGAGAAAAATTCTTCTTAACTATTTCAGCTGTATTCTGCTTGGCTTAGTTAAATAATCACCAACACACAGTATGATTTCTTATATTGATCCATGGTTTATGGAGTTTTGGTGTTATGTTTGGCACAAAAAATGGAGTATGTTCTTTACTTTCTAAGGAATAATTAGTATCAAAAATGATGATCCAGAAAGACTGTCTATATAGTTGTACACACAGACACAAGCCATGAAACACTTGGACTAAATGAGATATTTTATTATATTCCATTAAATGCCAGTTAAGTACATATCAACTCAGTGTTTCTGTGCCTCAGATGGTGAAGAAGGTGAACTTTAACCTGCAGATAAAAATTAAGAAACCAAGATTTTTCATTCAGCAAGGATGATGTAAAAGTTACAGCTGAGGATCCTTCCAGAGTGCCTGATGAGTGTTCCTTTTCCTCTTTTGTTCAGGAGGGAGATCCAACACCATTGTCTCCCTCCAGTGACATCTGCTGCAGTGATGTGATCACAGGGGAGCCTTGGTAACTTCTTTCAGGTAGTTCAGACAATTTAAAAAAAAAAATCTCATGCTGTCACTTTGATTTCTAGAGGTCTTTGGTTCTTAAATTGAGAGCTTCATAGATGGAGATTTGCACATGGAAATCAATATACTGTGGATAATATATTACTAATGATAGTGCAGTAAGCAGCCAAAACATGAATAACTAGAAGCAGCCAATGTTGGAGGGGGCAGGAGCTGTTGGTGTTCTGGACTCCAGATATGAGGGAGGCTTACTCTGCATAGGGGTTTTATTTTCTATTGTTGCAACAGTTTAAGATCTAAGCAGGCTCCAAAGACTGTTTACAAAATACAACTGAAATACTTCTTCAAAACCTTAGACAGTGTCAGTTCTACCTTTGATTTCTACAACTGTAGTATTTCAGTTTTATCTAATTGAGTTTCATACCTGGATCTACATCCTCAGTCTCAGCCCAATATTGGAGCTGAGTTAGTAAGAATGCAGTTCTTCAGTAACCCTATTAGTGGCATTATCAGGATGCAAGAGTAAACTGTAGCTAAAATTTAATTAAGAGCTCTTAACTTTCAAGTAAATTGCAGTTTGCAATTCTTTTGGAAATCCATCCTGATGAAATTTTGGTAAGGAATCCAGTACTGTCACCAATAAGCTTTTGTCAGTCCTGTGCTTTTTATGATTCAGAACTGTCCATATTTTTCACTAGACTGTTATTTAAAAAAAAGAAAAAAAAATCAATGTGTTATTAAAAGTATATTGAAGGCTAATATGGCCTTCTAAGCAGGTCAACAGTATCAAAGGTAGATTCTGTTAATACAGTCTAAGGTCTTAAAACCCTAAGACTCTACCACAAACTGTAGAGTGGCTAGTTCTGTTAGTGATAGTGTTGTTATTATTGTATTACCTTTGGCTTATTTGGATATCCAGTTTTATGTAATTTCCTGTCTTAGTGATTGGGTTATGAAACATTTTTCTCTTATTTTGAACTACTGCTTTAGAGTAACTTCTAGTGACTCTAGTATCCCAAATACTGAATTTAAAAGTGAAATTTTAAAAATTCAGGAAATAAGTTCTGTTTTGCCTAATATCCCACAGAGGTCAGAAAATATCTCTTGGTGAACTGGGTTTTCTCCAGTGGTTTTGAATACTTGTGGTTTGAATTTCTTGTTAATCTAAGCACTGAAAGTATCAGTACATGTGCAAGATATTGGGAGTGTAGCAGTGCAACAATACTTCTTCTGTGATTTGTTTAAGTTTCCCCATTGCTATTAATTTTCTTTTTCCTTAATGGATATGCACTTCCTTTCCTTCTTTCCTTTTCTCCTTCACTCCATTGATTCATTTTGATTCTGGTACATGTCAAAGTTATACTATTTTTATTTTCTTCTTTACTGCTTTTGCAAGTTGGAGATGAATGACAAATTTTTTATTTTCTCTCTTTGTTACTGTTTATTTTTTAATTTTACTATTTCATATGTGTAGGGAGGTAATATTTTCCAAGTCACACAAAGAATGAGTTGAGACTTGTTAGGTCTGTGTAAAGAAATCACTCTCTGTGTGTTTTTCTGCCTCAACATCCCTGTGTGTTGTCTTCCAGCAGCCAGATTAAGAGATGGAAAAGTGAAACCTTACATAGTGCATTTACTTTTCTCCCAAAAAGCCATAAAAAGCTTTAACCCTGCTATTGTTGGTATTTCCTGCAAACAAAGAACGTCAGAGATGGTTCAGATTTCAGTTGTTATGTACACATCCACTTCCCACAGTTTGAAGTTATTCTAAGTTTTAATTGTATGAGTTCATTAAGACTTTGTAATTTTGGTAATTTCTGACACTTGTGTCGAGGAAGCTGAAGGAAATACTGGTCTTTGTGAAGTGAGCTGGAGTTTGTGTTTTTATTTCAATGAGCCAGTGTTCACAATATCTGCTAACAAGTATTGTCTCACTTCTTAAACTGTAAATTCGTGAGTCTTTTGAATTTGTTCAGATTTTGCTCTGGTTGGGTTTCAAAAACAGCATTGCCAATTGTTTGGTTTTTTCAATATATCTGTTTGGTTTGCCTGTTTTTGTAGTTTTCACAACTTTGGAAGAAGTGCTGACATTAGAATGTCTCTATACTGAATGATTCCTCTCTATAGGTTTAGCATGCCAAATATGGCTGAATTTTGAAAAGCATCAGGTAACAAATATGTTAAGCAAGTTTTAAGCACTAAGAATATAAATATTAACATAGTTCTAAATTAACAAATCTCTTTCCATTAATCTGTAATTCAGTCACCTTAGTTGATGCTTAGGGGAATCCTTGTAAGGAATATGGATAGTATTCTTGTTGTATCCCATCCCTATCTTAGAATCAAATGCATGATTGAGAACTATTCCTTTGGCTTGAAAAATTAAAAATACAGTATCATCAAGCATTTTTAAAGATTTGAAGTCCTGTTTTACCTGTGATCTCTGTTAGATGTTATGTACTCCAGAAGATAGACCCAAAGAGGCCTTTTACAGTGTTGTGAACATACAGATGGGCAGTTTATCTAACAAAAAAAAAAATCCAATCATTCTTGGTTTTGCAGAGGAGGATAAATATGGCCTTTACTCCAATTTGCTGTTCAAGTATTTTCTCGCAGAGGGAGTTGTCTGTGGACATGACCTGTTTGTTGCTTCTGCCAAAGAGCATCCTGACAACATTTTGAAGGTAAGACCCATTTACTTTGAGAAGTAAAGCTGTAATCTCTTAATGAACTTGAATGTATTTTAAAGTGTATATATTGTGTAGTAACAAATTAATTAATCTTGGTCATTCATAAGAATGTGTTGGGAAGTACAGGAGTATTACACTAGCCAGATTTGGGAATTGAATTCAGGTCCTTACCACCCATCTATGGAGAATGGAGTAAGAGCCTCCCAAGGCCAAATCAGGCCAGGAGCCTGTTTATTCTTTTTTTTGGTTATGGATGAAAAGCAGGCAGCCTGTGTGACTCAGTGGAATGGTTGCAGTAAACCCAGCTGGTTACCATTTCCTCCTGCTGGGAGGAAGAGTAGTTAAGCTGCTTCAAGTGTGTTGTGGTAGAAACAGTATACAATTTGTGTAGATATTTATTGTAGTTTCCTGTAGAAAATAAAAACATCATTTAACATCTTGACGATTTCCTTTACACTCGCCTTTCATTCTGACTCTTTTTTGTGCTAGGGAACACGGTCAACTTTGGATCAAGTCATACAAAAAGGATCCCTTCAGACTTCAGTGGACTCCCAATCAAACACTGATAGTTTCTGTTATGAGAAAATTATATAAGGCAGAAAGCCTGATCAACAGTTCAAAAAATGCTGAAGTGTGAGAATAATCTTAGAAAATTTCATTAAATATTTTATGTCTTCCTAAGGCTGCGTTTTCCTAATATCAGAAGTAACATGTAATTTACTGATTACTTCTGCATCAAGTGAAGTCTGGCTATTTCCTTAAGTGTCTTCAGAGACTGTTTCTGGACAAAATGATCACTCTTCTGTTTTCCTACCTAGGGATGGTAAATTCCATGCCTTACCTATTGAACATTATCTTCAGTATTCAGAAAAAAAGTACATTTTTAACGAAATTAAATTATTGTGGTTGTGAAAAATTAATTTTTTAGTGATCTTGAACCTAAAGAAAGTTTATTTAAGGGTGAAATATTTTATCACTTGTGTTTTAGAATAAAGGCTAAACAAATAGGTTTGAGTTTGATTTTCAGGTATGAATGTGCTATATTTTTTAATTAATTGGTTTTAAATAACTGATAATCAAGTATTGACTCCTTGACGATGCAACACAATTGTTGCAGTTGTTTTTCTCATTGAGATTGAATTATCCAAATTAGTATTTTTATTGCATTGCATTAAATTTTCTTAAAATGGAGTAGCTAACGTATATTCTATTTTTCTTTCATTCACCTTTGTTCATAGCCTGTCCTATGTTTTGTGGCTCCTTTATGTGATAATGAACAGACATTGTTACATACATCTGCCGTGCATTTTGCACCACTTAGAGTTTGGGGTCAGTTAGTTTGATGAGCCTTATCCAGCTCTGTTGTCTGATATGGAATAACTTTTCCTTCTTCATTTTCAGGGGTAGACACTAGGCAGAAATACTGCATTCCTCTGCTCCAACTCCATAGTGGTGTTACTATAAGACACCATACATGGAGGGACAATATTGCTGCAGGAAGGGCAAGGAAACCACAATCTTGTTTTGATTTCTTCCTCCCTTTGTGTCTTTGTGTATCCAACAGTGTTCTTGTCTGTGCTATTTATTCTAACCTTGACTATTTGACGCTTCCTTTGTTTAGCAGACAAGGCACAGTAGAGTTAATTTCTCTGATTTGTATTGTGTCAGTGAAGTAGCCCTCACCTTCAGGCACTTCGAGAAGACCTCTCCTGTCATAAAAATGAGCTGCCTAGGATTTGGATGACTCCACTGAGTTGGGATTTTAATATAGCATATCTGACCACTGAATAACATGGCATTTTATTTAATGAGATTAATAATTAGTTTATCTTCAGTGTCTGTTTGGACTGTATTCTTTAGTGGAAAGGTAACACAGACATGGTGCATATCAACTTGAATTACATGTTATGCTTGGGTTTTATTTTGTAAAATTCAAGTATGGATTCAATATATTCCATAGCTAGTGTCTAATTAGCTGGTGTATTTCATAAAGGCAGTTCATTAAATGTCCATATTAAATGTCCATATTGTGTGGTCAGTCTATTTGCATGTTCAGTTCTCTGCCGAGATGCCATAATTGCCCTATTCCAATTTTGTGATGTGATTGGAAGTTTCTTGAACCTATAACCAAGACAAATATTGCTGGTAGTAGGAAGGGGAAAAGACATTCTTATAGACCATAATTATCTTGAAATTGTGTATAACTAAAAGACAGGCAGAGGATAAAAAGCCCCGATCAGCTGCCTAAGATATATTATATTACCACCCACCAATTTATCCATCATCCTTTGAAAATATATTCATGCCTTTTGTAGTCAAAGCTCCTTCAGGAAACTGGCATTAAGACGTAATGCTGAAAAATTATACACCTCTGGTAAAACCTACAGAACTATATACATGCTGGTTTTTAGAAAGTATTTTAAACATTTGAGAGCATTTCTGTTCACTCTGTAGTCTTCAAAAAAAAGGCAACTTTTTACTCTAAGGGCATAAATACAGGGAGTACTATGTAATATAAGAAATTATATGGTAACTTCTGTGACTGATCATAAAATAAAACTGCTTGCATTGGTAAACGGAAAATTTATTCAATAGTAAAATTACTTCATATCTGGCATTAAAATTCTACAACTCCTAAACTGCCTAGAAAAGATTTTCTTTACCTCTATTCCTGATTATTTTATTTGGGTTGGGGTGGGGGTGGGGGAACTGATTCTCACAAGTTTTAATGAGAAAAAATGTATTATTTATAGCTTACCTTGACAATAAAGATTGCTCTGTTAAGTTGCTTTTCCTGTGGAGCCTGGGACATGGAGGGCACCCTCAGTGAGCTGTGTGCTGCAGCTGGCACACTGGAGGGAAGGGATGCCATCCAGAGGGACACTGACAGGCTGGAGAGGCTCAGGAGAACCTCGTGGAGCTCAGCAGGGCCAAGAGCAAGGTCCTGCACCTGGGCTGGGGCAATCCCCAGCAAAAACACAGGCTGGGCAGAGAATGGATTGAGAACAGCCCTGAGGAGGAGGATTTGGGGGTGGTGGTTGATGAGAAGCTCAACAGGACCTGGAATGTGCACTCACAGCCCAGAAAGCCAAATGTACCCTGGGCTGCATCCAGAGCACCGTGGGCAGCAGGTCAAGGGAGGGGATCCTGCCCCTCTGCTCTGGTGAGATCCCACCTGGAGCACTGCATCCAGCTTGGGGCACCCAGACATAAGGACATGAACCTGTTGGGGCAGGTCCAGGGGAGGCCACAAAGATGCTCAGAGGGCTGGAGCCCCTCTCCTCTGAAGACAGGCTTAGAATTGGGGTTGTTCAGCCTGGAGAAGAGAAGGCTCTGGGGGGACCTTCCAGCAGCTTTCCAGTGCCTAAAGGGGCTACAAGAGAGCTGGAGAGGGACTTGTACAAGGACGTGTAGCAATAGGGCAAGGGGAAATGGCTTTAAATTGTCAGAGGGCAGGTTTAAATCAGATATTGGGAAGAAATTCTTTACCGTGGCGGTGATAAGGCCCTGGCACAGGTTTCCCAGAGAAGCTGTGGCTGCCCCATCCCTGGAAGAGTTCAAGGCCAGGTTGGATGGGGCTCTGAGCAACCTGGGACAGTGGAAGGTGTCCCTGCCCATGGCAGAGGGGTTGGAAGGAGATGATCTTTAAGGTCCCTTCACGCACAAAACATTCTGTGATTCTCTGATTTGTCTTGCAAGGAAGTCTTACAGGTCATTTTAAGTGCTGGGAAACAGAAACCAGCTTCCCCTGTAGCACTGCATTAAACCTGTGGGACCCTGGCCAGTGCTGGATCAGTGAGTTCCTTTTGGTACCTGGAAACCTGAGCTGGAAGAGTGGGAGGTCCAGAGCTACTTTCTAGAACTGTCTTGTCATGTGCTGTGGAAAAGTTGGATGCTTTGTTTGATTATTGCCTTTCAATGAAATTTCTGTTTTCAAGTGGGAGTTTTAGTACAGGATACTTCTGCACTCAGCTGAGATTGCCTTTTGGAGGTTCTCTTACAAGAAGAGAGGATAAAGGGTGTCACAGTGAAAGGGAAGATGGAGCTTCCCATGGTGATGAAGCAAGGAGGGGCATATGGGCAAGTGTAATGACTTATTAAGGAAAAAAACAACAAAAAAACCCATAACCCCCGCCTCCAGGGTTTAAGTTTTTTTAAAAGTTCCTACTAAGCTGAAAAGATCTCTAAAGCAAAAGTTAAGGTGTATATTTTTAAGAAGCATTTTGGTTAAGTATGTAATTTGGAAAAGACTGAAACAGCAAACAAACTGGACAGACCTGAAGAACAGAAAATGTACATTTACTCTTTTCCTGCTGAAGAGGTGAATGCAGGAAGAACCTCGCAAAATGTACTTTTATTATTTCCATTTTATTATTATTTGTTTAAAAAAATAACAGCAATAAAAACCCACTGAGCTGCTGTATTATTGTGTGTGCAAACAATGCCTTGAAAGAAAACATAGCTGTCTACATGGACTTTTTTTATTTCAGCTAAGTACATTCAGCCATGATGCTTCTATTTTGAATCATAGATAGGATTCTAAGCCATTGTTTTGTCAAAAGGAAAAAATGCAAACGTGAAAGAAATTATCAGGCTAGTGGCCAGGGCTGTCCATTTTCAAAGAGAGTTATTTTAATTATTTGCTGTCTCTTTGATATCTGGTATTGGGAAAGAAGCTGTGGATCAATGCTAGAGGTGTTTTTTCAGTCATCTGATGTTTTTAGGTGCTCATAAATTGAAAGCATAATACCTCGAAAGGTAAAAATATGTATGCAAATAGGGCTACATTTCTATTCTTTTTTTTCTAATTATATTTTCAAAATACATGAACTTGCTGCAGTGATTCAGCTGCTTCATGCTGTTAAATGGTAGCACTTAATACACAGAAATCCAATTACAGTTACAGCAGAAGTGAACTTTCCTACCACCTATCTCTCTTTCTGAAGTCTTGGGGTAGCACAAAGACTAGGGTTGAGGCTAAGCCTGGCAGCTGAGTAGAAAAATTTAATTTCCAAATTGTGTAGCTCTTGCTCATCTGTTTACTTTTCTTGCTTACATGTTTGGTAAATCTCTTTTACATTTTTCATTGTTAAAATGCAAGTATTTAATTATATTGTAATGTACAATTTTCTCCATTATGAACTGTGTTGTAGTCTTGATACAGAAGTTGTTGAGGTGCGAAAGAAACACTTGAAAAAAAAATTCTTCTGTTTAGAAAGAATTACATCTTTTTAAGTAGTACCCTCTCTGGAAACTCTGAAGCCTAAAGCTTCATTTTTGTCAGAAATTCAGGCCAATCTAATAACAAGATTTTCTAGAGCCAGAGCAAATAAATGTTTGGCTTAAGTTTCTGATTTATTATCTGCCAATCCTTGTCAATTCATTAGGAAATTTTCTTTCATCATCTTAGTTCTGAAATTATAGGTCTTTTAAGCGCACATCTTACTTAGCCTGGTAAATGTATCATAAAAGTGGTAAAACCTAAATGTTTAGGTTTCAATGCCCTCAAATACATGTTTAACAAATCTAGTTGGTAACTATAGAGTTGTTTTGCTCAATTAATGAACTGTTGCTTGCAGTGCTCATCTCTGAAGGTTTTCATGAATAATGCTGTTATTATTCACTCTATTTAGGCTTAGGCCAGTGCATTATACACCACAGCAGAGTTTACACAGTTTGGGACAAGGACACTTAGTTTCTTCATGTAATTTTACTTTCTCATTCTCTGCTGTATTTATCTTTCATGTACTTAAGTATTCATGAACTGATTCAGAAAAAGATTAATTTTTTTTTTAATCATCTAATGTCTGATAGGCATTCCTGGGTTTAGATGTTGTGAAATGCAGCCAAAGCGCAAAGGAGTTACAGCAAAAGAGTTCTGTGACTTGGCTGCAGGGTTTATGTTTGTGTATGTGAAGTATGGAATATATTCTCATGGGTTTAAAAAATACCCTTGCAGTTAACTTCTCTTATTTCCTAAAATAGAGGAGTATTGCTTCTCGTTTCTCTTCACACAATTCTCATTTACCCTGGGCTGACATCCATTAGGTCTTTCTGATGTCAAAGAAAAACTTCTGTGGACCAGCCTTAGCTGGATATGGAAATAAGTTGTGGTACAAGGGTTTCTGAAAGGATAAAAAAAATCTGTATCCATTCATTTATGTTCTTTAACAATACACGTTATATCACATGTATTTACAGTCAAAATAGAATCCTCCCTCCTTTTGGAAGTAGGGCCCTTTAAAGTGACTTTTATATAATACATTGTTGAAAAGAAAATATTTACTCTTCCTGAATTACCATCTGGTGTCCTTTTAAACACTAAAAATTAACATAATGAAAAAAAAGCCTTAAATTTATGAGAATTTAAGCTATTTAAATATTGTTGCAGTTACAGATCAACAGTGAATTGTGTTCCCTTTAGTATTTTTTTATTTCATGTTTTTCATCATACTTGTGATAATAACCACAATTCACAATAGTTGCCTAAAACCATGTGAACAACATATTTACTGATACATAAATAGATAATGTTTTAAATTCTTAAGTACTATTAATTATACAGTTATTGAAACCCATAAGGATCAAAGGATTTTATATAAGAGGGATTTCACATACAGCTTGGATTATGTTGCTAAATAATAGCACAGTAGTACTTCTTTAGAATTGTAAAATAGCTTAGAGAGGAGTATGATGCCTATAGTTGGTGTAATGCATTGGTAATTAAGAGGGTGTGAGGTTAAGCTTCATTAACTGCTGTGGGATTGTATCTTGGATTTTATTATCCCCTAGAGAACATAAGAAGTGAGAGAGGTCAAACTGTTAGAATCTGATTTTGCTTCGTGCATCTGCCAAAACAAGGCTGGCAAAGTAATGTGGCAGCAAACACAGAAGGACCTGGATTGCTGGCAGATACAGGTCATCCACTGGTTTATTGCAAAGATAAAAGGTTTATTACTGAAATAAATTATTCCATCTTTGCAGTAAAACCTTCATAGCTTGGTTTGCAGGAAACAAAATTATTTTAATTGCATTGTCATTTACTATGACCACTTCAGAAAACCATTTTTTTCTCCCAAACTTTTTTTTTAAATTTTATAACAGAAACAAGCTTCCTTCTCTCCACCCAAACTACCCTTAATAACTTCAGCAGTTGTCTGCCTTTTGTGTGTTCGTGCTGCATAGCAAAGACTTTTAGTTGACCCCTAGAAATGCTGTATGGTTTTTTATAATTTTAACTAATGCACTGCTACATGCTTTGTTTTTTTATATACCTTATGAAAGATTTGTCTTTTTTTAGCCTGGGAGAATGTAACAGTTCTCAGAAGTTGACACACTGATGCCACACAATTGTCAGTCCCACAGCTTTTCAAAGCTGTATGATGTAGGAGCTACTTTTCAGCAAAAATAGATTAAATAGAGACATTATGGGCTGATAACCCAACTCTCCTTTTCTTAGTCCATTGTTTAAATAACACTTTTCTTTCCAAATTCTGGTTGAAATTTTGGAAGCGAATTCTACATATTTTGGTAATACTTTGTTCTTCTGAAATTCTGATTTTGATTCTAAGAGCATATATTTATTGAATCCTAAATTATGTAATTCTTGGGCAGTAATGAAGCTTTTCATGATGCTGAGGAGTTGTGAAGTATAGATCCAACCATCCAGCCTTTATTTTTAAGAGTGTACCCGTGTAATGACAACTGGAGACTTTTCTCTCAGTGAGGTGCTCTGTGTCACTCAGGCATGGTCAGGTTTGGGAACAGTTCCCTTCTTGGAACAAAGAATAGCATTTAATTATCAGTGTCAGAAGAGGGAAAATCCTTTTATTCCAATTCTAGTTATTATGAAGAATAAAAGAGGATATGAAGAAAAGAAGAAATGTGTGGATCATTTCAGTATTTTCAGTGTTGCCCATAAAGCAAGTTTATATAACCTTTCTATGTCTGTAATTCTCCCCAGTCCCAAGCCTACTCCACAATTTTAAGCTCTGTCCCTTTCCAAATGTGTTTGTACACAGTTCTAGTTTAAAAGATTTTTTTTAAAATTATGGACTGAGATACATGAATCAATAACTCCTAAGGAAAACCAGTGACCATTTAGGTATTCTGTTGAGTCTTCAGGCAGGCTGCTGAAGGTGTGTTGGCTTCTGGTGAGCACAGGCATACCTTCAAACAGCACCTGCATGTTCTGCCTCTCTTGCAGAGGCATTTACAGTTGGGTGTAAATGGAACTGAGGATATCCAAAGCTGGGATAATAGCGATCAAGTTGGGATGCAAACCTGGTGCTAAACAATCTTTATTACCTCTGTTTATTATTCTTTATATAAAATATGTTCAAATTACAGAAATACTCTGACCTTGAATAGGATTGGAAATTTTTTTCCCCTATTTATGCTTAAGTACATCTTGGAATATATTTAACCAAGTTAATAAAATGGGTTGAGCTTAGGCAGTTGGTCTTCAGAATATCAGTTGGCTTCAAAGGCAAAGCACCTTCTCCAGACTGCAGCTTGTTATGTACAAAGCCTTCTCAGGGGCCATGTAGTTCAGAATCACCACACTGACGAGTATGATCCAGGGTCTGTTTGCTGTAGAGCAGAGTGCTTGTTGGCATAGAAAATTGCATGGCTGTGAGATGTGGTAGCCCCAGAAACATCTCAGTGTCCCTTGCTTCTTCCACAGGGACAAGAACACAGTGCCTCTAAGAAACATTCTTCAGCTAAGCATGGTAGTTATTAGGTAAAGGCATTTTGGAAAAGCAGCTTAGGATTTAAGAGTTGTTCTTGGGATGAGAGAGTTCCTCAAGGGCTCCTGGTCCTTTCTGTGGGGCAGCGAAGGAGGAGACAGCAGAAACCAGGCCTGAGCTGATGCAGGTGCTCACTGCTCAGTACGGAGTCATGGCTTTCTTGTGGTGCTTTGTGTGAATTTAGTCATGTTTAAATCATTTTCTAATGTCAGAAGTTTTTTATTACGTCAAAATAAAAACTCTTTAATATGTCAGAAATTAAAAGTAAGCTGTATTGGCAAAAGAAAAAGGCTGTTTCAGATGAATACTTAGATGGATTTTCATGTCCGGCAGCTGAAATCTTTTATCAGCTTCAGGTGAAACCATTTTTCCTTGATCTCTTAATCTGCTTCATGCTTAGCAGCAGTTAAGACACACACAGAGCCTAATTGTGTTGCACTGATAGTGTGTCTGTCTCTGGTTGGTTTGGACTGAGTTTCTTGGGTGTCAACAGCTGGGATTTGTAGTGTCTCCCTGCCACCACAGAGTGCCATCTTGTTCTCTGACTGGAAGGCAGGAACTTTTTCTCAGTGTTGCATGAGGTTATTTAAGCAGCTTGATTGTCTTGACCTCTATTCTTTTTTCAGCATATAATACATTTTATGTGTAAAATAAATTTGTGTAGTTAATGTCCCTGTCTCAAATTTGACTTTCCCAATTATTATATAACAGCAATGAACCAGCAGCACAGATGAGAGGCATTTGCAGTGATTCTAGGGGAGAAAAATATTAAATAGCTTTAAGAAATATTGCTGCTGTTTTCTTCTTTACCTCCAGGAAGGAGAATTGTACAACATGCCATTTCCTGGATTTTGGCTTTGCAGATAATGTGATAGCTGCCTAGTGATGTTACAGCAGGGTGAGAGCAAATTCTTGTATCAGTAGCATCTGAAACGGGCTCAGGGAGTTTGATGAAATGTTTCAGCAGGATTTCATGATCTCTGGCAGGCACTTGTTTTTAAAAAACCAGAGATTACCCACCACTACAAAAAGTTGCAGTAGTACCCAAGAGCAAGTTGATCTGGAAATGTTGTTTTGGCCTCCAAATTACTTCTTTGCAGGACTCACTTTTTAAAATGAAAGTTGGTTGGTTGGATTTTTTTATATGACTGTTAACTGAGGAATCACTTGAGATGATCAAGTATCAACAGCTCTTCACTGAAAAAGAAAGACTTTTTTATGATAGGAAGTTTAAATCTATGAATAACTGTATTAGGAAATTAAATCTGCACAATAGTTTTTACTGTTCAGTAATGTGTTCTCAGAATAACACCTCAACTGGAAAATAAGATTGATTAACTCTCTATTGTGGATATCTTGAGTTATAAAATTAACAATTCAAAGTAACATATTTTTAATTTTTTTTGAAAAATACTTTATATAATGCTCTTAGAAGTAAATGCAGATCGTTTATATCTGCATACATGTGAAATGCATCGGGGTGCTTGTCAGCTCTAGTTTGTGTTTATCCTTTCTCAGAACGTTTCAGGAGTGTTCTATTTTCATTTTGTCCTATCTGTCAGAAATATTTGATTTGAAAGCTTGCTTGCTTTTTTGCTGGGTAGATGTAATGGCACTCTGACTAAAGTAATTTTTTTTTACTGAAACAGCTGTTACAAATCAGTGAATTTAATGGTAACTGTAAATACTAAATCAAAATTTTCTTCTTCATGTAGCATTCCTACCCATAAAGCTTAATTTTTACTACTGTAATAATGAGTTTATTGTATGCAAGTGTATTTTCTAAACAAGCTGCAAGAAATCTGAAAATATAACTCTATACATAATCAATCTCGTGAATAGCCATTACCAGGCTTTTGCAGTTCATTTGCAAAAGGAAAAGAAAGAAAATAACTTACTCAAAGATGTGCTTTGCGTCTTGCTTAGCTGCTGAAACATAGTTGTTCTATTTCTGCAACTTTATTGAAGTTAGAAAGTTTATAGAAATTTTCATAACTTCCATTGCCTGGTACCTCAGAGAATGTAATGGCCAGTTCCTGAAAGAGACGGGAACAGCTCTCTGGAATCCCTTTGTTTTTCGATAATTACAGATGCTATGTTAATTGATGTAAAAGAAGCAAAGTAGCACATATTGTTTGTAAAGTTATGTATAGAATTATATACATGTCTTCTCTCCTGTGTTCTTTAATATTAAATAAGTGTAATACTAAACCCAAAATGGATGTGTTTAAACTTTCATTGTCTCCTTTCTGTGGGTGTCTGTTTGTACCATGTCTACAAACAAAGCCATGAATGTCATGGGTGTTTGTGGTCAGCATCAGCTGTGCCTGTGTGCAGTGTTTGGTGTGTCCCATCCTTCCATCGAGATTCTTCTTCTAAAATTTTCAAATTTGGTTTTTCTATGTCTTCACACCCAATGCATTGTAACAGAGATGCTGGCATATCACAGTTCTTCCTCAAGAGTCTTTGCTCAGTGAAAACGTAGTTTTCACTAAGTCTTGTTCTGTTTTAAGCAGATTCTGTGCAGATTCTGTGTTCTCCAGCTTACAGGGATGGGTGTGATAAAGTTGGGTCAGGAAACTTCATTGCACTTTATTGCCCTAGTAGGTGTAGAAGCCCAGGGTATAAATTCTGAATGCATCCCATGCTGTTTGCTTCTTCAGCAGTGCAGAAAAGAAAGGAAAGTGTACATTAGAAACTTTTAAAAAATCCAGGATTAAATATTTGCCCCTCTCTTTCCTGTGTTTGTGTTCATGAGATACCCATCGTGAGTAGTGTTAGCAGAAGAGAAAATTCAAACCATCCCGTTACAGTGGGTTTCAGCTGGTGTCTGTAGGCTGTTGTGGTCTGCTGGATACTTCTGAAAGATTTACAGGAGCTAACAAAGATGTTATGTTAAAATAGGCTTAAATTTGCTATGCAGGGAACATACCCACTTTCAGGAATGGAGGAGTTTAGGAGATTAACCTTTAAAGAAAGATTAAGAAAAAAAGGAAAATGAGTGCTACTCAAGATGGAGTAAAAAATGTGGTATTTCCTTTCTACATTCTTTCTTTTACTTCTGTAATTCATTTTTCTTATAATAATCACACGGGTTTTTTTCCTGCTCAGTATTAGTAGGAGCCAATCTTTCAGGAGAGTTCTTTTAATCAGGCTTTGTTGCAGGTTTTGTAACTGCCCATTATACTCAGATAACTGTATTATCTAGCTGGAGGGGGGTGTGGATAAAAATCTGAACTGCCATTTCTGCTGTAGATAGCTGACATTGTTTTCCTCTCTACCTGTAGGAACTTCCAGCCCCTTTGCTTGATGATACCTACCAGAAGGAATTGGGAGATGAAGCAGCAGCTGTTAAGTCTGAGGATTTTCAGGATTCTATGAAAATAGCCTGGCGCTACCAAAATTTACCAAAAGTGGAGGTAATAGCTTTTCCCTACATCTTTCTCCTTGCACTCAAAATGGATTTGAAAAGCAAATGCTTTTCAGTAGAACCTAGACAGCACAACTGCTAATGGACAGTTTTACAGGATTGCCTCTTGAGGGAACACTATCATACACCAGTGAACGTTTTAATTACTAGTGATACAAAAAGGGAATTTGAGAGTTTGCGGGATCTCTAAAACTTTTTACAGACAATAGTAATTTTAAAATAAACAACATCTAAGTTCCATGGGATTTTTCAATGAGTATTATTAAATTGAGATCACTTTTTATAAAAGTTTGGATAATGCACTCACAAACTTGGCCCAAATTTAGTTGTACACAAATTACTTAAGTAGGTTTAATCGACATGACTTACTGGATCTCTGTAGTGAAAGTACTGTGTTGAAGCAAGCTGTTGACCTGCTTATCCATGTGCATAACAACTTAAGCAAGCACTTGAGATTATATCAACTTCACTGTCACTGGAAACAAATCACTGTGCAGGGACAATGCAAGAAACAAGCTCAGTGGTCAGTCTTTCTGAGTTTACAGTTGTTAGTGTTTTGTGAATAATCATTATCTCCCATGGCTGGTGACTTTCTTATTTAATCCAGTGGCACAACCAATCTTTAACAAAATTACAGCATTTTTGGCTATCCAGAATAAATTCCCAGCTTTGTCTATACATTTTAGCCTACATTTATATGTTCTGGTTTAAATGTAGTCATACCTGCCTAGTAAGTGCAGTAGTATTCTTAAAAACATAATTGGAATGTGACAAAATGATCTTACAAGGCTTGGCATGTTTGGTTTTCTGTGAAATTGCACAGACATGGCTATATAGTTGTGTCAGAAAAGACTTATATATGGTGACATGCCAAATCAAACACCCTCCAGGGTAATCATACAATCTCATCAATTTTATTATTGTTAACCTCGCTGTGCCACTCTGAACCATCCCCAAAAATAATTTGTCTGTTTTAAAATCTAGCAGAGTTCCTTGTACATTGATAGGAAAACAATTGCATGTTGTTAACAAATTGTGTTCTGATGTGCTAACAAAATAGAAAAATTATTTAAAAATTCAGTTGAGTGTGTGTTCATCTTCTTGAACTTCATAGCAGTAAACACTTCTTCAACTAATTTAATATTTCTTGAAAATACGTGAGGTACATGACCTTGATTATTGCAAATTATTTGTACAAGATAGAATAAGATTGTCAGTCTTTTTTGGGGAGTTTCTCTTGTCATTGTCAGTTTTTCAGTTGGATGTTCATCATTCTCAATAGTTGAGGTATCATATTTTTATGTGTATGTTAAATTTATTCAAAAATTAAAACGCGCAAATAAAAGTACCAGTCTTAAACTACCTATACCTAAAATTCCTCAGGACATTTTAATTGGTGAAAAATTGGTTTGAAATTGATATTTTTTTAATATTTTGTATTGTTATCATAAAATTTTGGCTCTGTGCTGTATTAATTTGATTTGTGAATATACTCCATTGAGGAAAAATCTGATACTGACTGCCTTGCTACACACAGCAATACATTTAGTGCAATAATTTAATTAATAACTTTGGTTGTGATTAATTCTTTAAATTTTCCTTTGCTGGTAAAAAACAATGTTGAATAAAATTTCAAGGTATATTTTCCAAACTGGTTGAACTGATATAGCAGTGCATTTTCAAAAACTATTGTCAAATAGTTTCAACTGTGAAAGAGAAAAATTAGCTTTGCTTTTAGCTAGAACTCTAAAGATGATAGCAGGAAGTTTTCTGCCCGTTATCTGGCTAAATAAAGAGCAAGAATGCTGAGTAAAAGCTGTCTTTGTGATATTTTTGATGCTTAATTTTGTTACTGCTTCTGAGCAATAACAGATTTTGATTAGTAGTTCAGATACTCTCTTTCCATTTTTTAGACCCCCATATAGACCAGCCAGGTACCTCATTTTTGTTCTTATGCATGGTATTTGTATAAGTGCTCTTCACAGCTGTCACAGTTTCTCTCTACATGTTGCACATACCGTGCATAAGAAAAAGATTTATGAGAAATCTGCTGGAGTGAAAGGCCTTGTTATGCCTGATGTGCCTTTGCCAGTTTGTTACTTACATCTGTATCAGAGATGAATTTCATTTAAACTTCTAAGTATATGGAGAGCCTGTTTTGCAATGCAAGAGAGTGTTAGCTTTTCTTTATTTTCTTTTTTTTTTTTTCTGAATGAACTGCTTATGTTCTTGGGGCAATATATAAACTGTCACAGCATGAAATCAATTTTCTGCCTTGATTCATCCTAAATCTGAGATTTCTAGCACATTAGTATTGCAATTAGAAACATTAACAGCAGACGGTAGCATAAAAGCACGCTCTGCTCACTGACAATTTAGTGTATTTCTCCTTGTGCAAAACAGGAATGCAGGGAAGAGCTGGCCTGAGCCTCCACTCCAGCCCACTAATAAATTGATCAGCTCAAACTTGGGAGGGATGGCGAGTGTGTGCTCCACGCTCTCTCTCCATGGCCATTCTGCTAAGGCAGATTATTCATGCTTACTTGATTCAGGTAGGCTTTCTGCGAGCTTCCCGCTAAGCCTGGGAATGCAGGACACTGAGGCCTATTCACGGCCTTCTGACATGGACCCAGCTTTTATTGCTTTTATGGGGGTTTATTAGCGCCAAATCCCAGGCTCCACCCAGTTTGTAGGCGCTGTGCTCATTCTTTGGACTCAAGAGAGGTTATCACCTACCTTAATCCATGCAGCAGGGTGGATTAAGGACACCAATGTGCCTCAGGATTCTCAAAGAGGATCCTGGAAACTTCTTGTTTCTTCTTTTTTGCTGTCTTTACTAAACTCTATTGGGCCTCAGTAAGGATTTGCATCTGAAATGGGCAACCTGGAGCTTTTCTCAATGAAGACATCAGATCAAAGTTCAGTTAGTCAAGGCCTTTCTAAAACATTAAGGGGGCTTGGAAGTACACAATAAAAAGATGAGCTCTGGCAGAGATTGCAGTAAAAACATTCTGATCTGTAATCCGGATAAAGAATAGATTATAGGCCAAAGAACAGTCCCTGTTTAAATTGCTTTCAGAATCCTTGTTTTGAATAAAGTTATGTTTTACCATAAAAATATTTAAATTTTGATTGAATGTTATGTTTTATTGGACTGCCTACTTTAAAAATAAGATAGCAATAAGTAAATTGGTACACTGACTAAGAGAATGAGAGTTTCTATCTTTTTTTTTTTGGTAAAACTGATTTGCCTTTTATGACTACAGATTCTATGGGTTTTTTTAAATTAAAAACTAATTATTTATTTTAATTAAAAGTTGGGAGTCCATTGGTTATTCTAGGAAAAATACTGCATTATTGTTACTGTTGGTACTGTCTGATAACTGACCAGAGCTAAAATCTATTAGTCAAATAATTTCGAAATATTTATCCTAGATCAAGTCATTCTAATTAATCTTAACAGTTTAATACATTTTTGGTAAGATCATCTCTACTTGAATATTGTATGTTATAACAATCGGGGTGGGAGTTGACTTCACATGTATAATTCAAACAATGTTGCAGGCTGTATCCTGAATTTCATTAATGTGGAACAAATACATGCCTTCATTTCCTCTATTTACTAACAGAATACATCCAAAATGCATAAGTCCTGCCTGGGGTATATATTCAATTTGGTTTGTGGTGTTTTATATACCAAAATTAACATCTGAGGAAAATGTATCTACATTATGGCAAATCATAGTTACTGTGTTTAATGCTCAACCTACTGTTTATTCAATTTTCAGAAATTAAAAGTAGCTTTTACCTATTTGCTATTTTTCTATTAAAATCAGTTATATGGGGATGCAATGGTTTGGTTTTTTCACTGATCATAACGAAAGGAAGCATTTACCAAGTCAGCTGAAAATATTTCTGTATCACTATATCATTCTCAGAGACTGAAAAATCAAAGAAGTGGAACACATGGTGTTCTGCACAATTCACAGATCTGGCCTTTGCAAATTTGTGATCATCTGTCTAGAACATGTGCATAAATACATTCTTCTCATTATCTGACTGCACTTTAGTGATGCAACTTTGAACAGTAAGGGTTGAATTCTCTGTGAAAAATTCACATTCAAGTATGACAACAGGGAAACAAAAACTTAGTAAATACGATAATGTTTTTCTACTTGAAGCTTTTATTTAGGTTGAATGGGGAAAAACAGCGGTTTGAAGTGTATTGCTAGTTAATTACTTTCTTTTGACAGGTAATAGTTTAAGACTGTAATCAGTTACTGTTGTTTCCACAGGCCAGCCCAACAACATATACAAAGTTTGGCCATTATTATGATATTTCTAAAAAAATATCTCCAGAACTGTGTCAGTCCATAAAATGGCACAGTTTTTACCTCCATGAAGAATTGTCTTTCGAGCCTAAAATGAAAACATGGTAAGTTTTGATACAATGGTTCTGTTGTGTGTTTAGATTTTGTCTGCATAGTGGCAGGAAAGGATATTTTTGCCTCATCATTTGCCGTGAAAAGCGTTGTGGTACTGCAGTGGGGTCAGGAGCAGTCGGGCCGTGGGTCCCACTGAGTGCCACACGCCTGGAGTGGCACGGAGACAGAGCTCTGCTCCCGCTGGGGGAGGGAGCACGTTGGCAGTGACAATTAAGGCAGACATTACTAGGACAGCCTAGGACACAGCTGCATGTTCAGCCCAGCCCTACTGACAGCCGAGTGTGGGGCCGGGGGAGAGCTGTTCCTGTCTGTCTGAGAATGCTCCCTGAGCACCGTGCCCCATCAGCTCGGAGATGTGCTTGGCAGGTGGCTATCAGTCTTGGGAAGATATCTGTGCGGTTTTTAGGGCTTAGGAGACAGGCCATCCTTGACCTACATAGCTTAGAATGCTAGATTAGATTATTTTATGATGTGCTTTTACTTCTTACATCCTACAGCTTCACCTAAGGAAAACACAATATACTGTGAATAAAATTACAATCACTAATTATGTCTTACAAAACATTTTCTATTCAAACTCTTCTCTGAATGAATAACTTATTATGTTTATGTCTAGCAGTAGTGAATTAAGGAAGATTGAGAGAAAATGAGTGACAGTAGCAAAGACTCGCATATTAGCCTGTAGACACACATCCATTGTATCTTTCTTGGAGACACTTCAAGTCAAGTCAAACATCAAGACTGGGCTAGCAATTTCTTTGTCCAGCCCAGTCACTGAATTTATATAATATCTAGCTTTATAGATCCCAGTGAATAGGCCCAGCTCCTGGAGGCAGTGTGGTGTGCTTCATTGGGATTGATTTCCATTGCAGTACACTCAAATATAAAACCTCAGATTTATGAAAGAAGTGCAGTATGAACCACCTTTCTTAGAGCTGTAGCAAAGCAAAAGCCAGGTCTCTCTCTAATTTGTACTGTTACATGATCAAGTGCCACTGCTTTTTAAAGTAACTTCTTGTGATATTGTTAAAAATACCCCACTTTTAGGAGAAAGCAGAAAACTTTTATTTTATTCTTTCTATAGTAAATATTTGAACCAACTTAATTATGTATAATTACTAATTTTTAGTAGCAGAGCAATAGGGGATAGACATAAGAATATCTGACAGATAGGTTGCAAGTGTTGTTACTGTTACTGAGCAATTTAACTCACTTTCTCTTCTCTAGCTAATGAGAATGTCATGACTCTGGGCTTCATTCCAGTAACTATATGGCTGTCGAGTACTTGTTCATTTTACATGAAAATCAAATTAACTCATCAGTATAGTGTAAGAAATGAACTTCAACTTTTATGCCTTTGATTTTGTAAGCCTTGCTTAATGCTGATATTGTCCTTGTGTGCTAGCCTGATAAAAGTGCATCACTCTTACTATGTGAGTTCTGATCTTATGTTTAGTTTAAGTCTGACAGAAAGGTTGGATTTATGCCATTTTCTTGGCAAATCGGTAGAGCACAGAGTGATGAGGTGAGGAACCTGATCAAATAAAGCTGGACTTTGGAAGGCTTATCTCCTTTTCCCCTCCCTGCACCCTCAATGTGGGTCTCCTTCAGGAAGCCTCTCCTGCTTGAAACGAAGGAATTGTGTTGTTGAGACGAAGGGCAGGTAGCAAAGTAACAGCCAGCCACCATTCTAAACATTGTCATGCAGTCTCAAAACAATGTGATAAGGAACAGGGAGAAATAAAGAAGACATTGGGAATAGTGAGCTCTTAGAAATCTGTGGGAACTGTAGAGCCGTGTATGTCTCTTTCTTTATGGTAGATCATTTGTCCTCTGAGTTTGATTATTGTCATTTCTGGCCACAAACACAGTAGGTTTTGGATTTGCTGTTTTAAAGAGGTTGTACTAGGTCAATGTTAAGACAAAGTGGGAAGGAAGAATTTTTCAAAATTACAGTCTCTGATATAAAGCTTAAAAAGAAGAATGGAAGTTGTTCTTGGAAGAGTTAAAAGCGGAAATACAGAGGATGTAACTTTGTCCTCTGCAGTCATGAGCTACAGTAAATTGTGGTGGTAGAAATACCAGCTGAAAATGTGGAGATGTTTATCTCATGGTTTGCTCAAGAAGTTGCCATGCAGACACAAGTTGGGAGTACTGCAGAATCTCCATCACTGAAAATTTCTAAGGACAAGCTAGGTAAACGTGTCAGACCTATTGAGGTACTTTTCATCCCTGTCCTTGTGATTCTTTAATTCACATTAGTCATGATGTTTTAAGCCCAATACTACGTGTGATTGTTAGCAGTTATTTCACTGCTCTCAGTAAGTTTTACAGAAACCCAGATTGTACTGTATTTTTTACAAGTACTGTGATAAAATTCCGAAGGAAGCATTCTTTCCCATGGAATGAAAATGAGTTCACAGTCCTCTCAGCATTTTATTTTAAAAAGTGTCTAAAAAGGGGAGGGAAGGGATATAATTTTGCTGGCTTTATTGTTTGGAAAATCGATTGAATGCTTCAGGCTTTTAAATCTGACTTCAATATATTATGGAATAGTAAAAATTTCTGTTCTCTTGGTTAACTAAACAATGGTTTTAAAGAAAGCAGTCACACAACAGTCACCTTTCAGTAGAAGTCAACAATTTGTATTAGACCTTATCTTGGATAGCCTGGAGGTCCTACTGGGAGCTTGGACTCTTGCTCTGTGTTACAATGAATGAGGAGCACAGCCATGACTGGTTAGAATGTCTCCACTTAGAACATATAATTTCTTAAGCATATGGTTCTCAGACTATGGTAAGACCCATAACCAAAAAAATCCCTGTTGACATAATGCTGATTGCCTTTCTAGCACTGAAAAATCTCTAATCTGTCAAGCTGATGGTGCCTCAAAAAAGTACTGACAACCTGAAAGGAAATTTCAGAAAAGTTATAAAAATTACTTGAAGTTCAGAAAATCTCTAAAAATTTTTTTTCTTTTGATTTAAGATATCGAAAGAAGATTGACAGAAAATTACCAGTGAAAGCTGACAAATACTTCAAAAATAAGGAAGCATTTTTTAAAAAGGGGCTAATTCATTATTGAAATAATTTTCATTAATAGGCTCTATATTGTGAGATGTTTGCAGAGGATTTCACGCCTTTCTAAAGGGTATACTTTGCAAGATATGTATCAGTAAAGATATTTCTGAATGAAATTTTCACTTAAATTGTGTAGAAGTGCAGACCAAAAGCAGCGGTGTGTTGTGGGGTTTTTTAAATCCAAGAATGTTTTTCTTTGATCACTAATACTGAGGTTGAGGAGGAAGTGGAAACTAATAGTTTTGTCTAGTATATAGTTTTCTGTAAGTGAATGGTATTATTGTTGAGACATGATGCTTCTTTATAGTTTCAAAAGTTGCGAAAAATTAGGAATTAGCTGAAAAAAACCCAACTTTTCCATTTTCTCCAAGTGTTTCCACATTATTTTGTCTTCCATGTTCGATTCTAAACATTTATAATGTTGCAGAGCACAGCATGGTTTAAGCTCAAGCAGAAATAAATTGTTCTAGTCATGTAACTACAGCCATTGAAGAGGCACCTTCTCTCAGGTACTCGTCATGGAACATGCAGCTAACCCACTACACACATCCTTGCACCTTTTTGATTAAATTATCTCACACACTGATAGGAGCAAGCTGTTCCTTAAGTGGTGTCCTGTTTGGGTGAAGTTGTTTTCTCTTTTCCTGATAGAAACCTGCTGCTTTTTTATGTCATTAATGGTCCTTAAAGAATGTACTTAATCCAAAACTGGTTTAGATGCACCTAGAATTCAGCTTGTTGTCCAGCCTTACTTTTCCCTTTATTTTTCAGTTAGAGGGTGACTCGTTTCAGAGGACCTTAGGTTTCATTTCTCCTCCCTGAAGTTTGGAACATCTCTTTCCCCACTCTCCTTTTCTTTGGGAAGAGGTTGGGAGCCAGAAGAACAGTTCTTTGCTCTGTTTTCCTTTCACCACCTTGGGATGTAACAACAGATTATGCATTTGTGACAGGAAATAAACAAGGAAAATAATGTATCATATTTTGTTGTACAGCTTATACAGCTTCCTGTCAGAAACAAGAGTCTACTGAACATATATTTTACAATCCTTGGGAAAACAATGCTGCATCTTTTAATAAGAAAAATCTTTTGTCATGATGTTTTGTGACATAAAAATATGTTTGTTTTTATAAAAAGGACCAGATCATCCTCATGCTGCTTATTCTCTAGCACCACATTAAGAAGCCCATTTTATTTCAACTGTTCTTCAGTGAGTGAACTGTCTCTGTAATTGTAGCTAATGTCTTTTTCTGAGATAATTACAGAGCTTCCATTTCAAGATCAGAGATGTAGGGACTTTATATGGTCCAGAAACTCTTGCCCCTTTTGAGAAATCATACAGATTTGTACATATGTCCCTCTCTGGCTATCCACACAAGCACTTGGGTTTTTTATGGACTTGGAAAGAAAGGTGATTGTTTGAATGATTAGATTAAAAGTGACTTTTTACTTTGCAATTAAAAGTGAGTTTTGGAGATCATCAACACTGTTCACCTTAAAGTTTGGATCAATCCTCCTTTTCTCTCCAGTGTTTTCACATGTGTGTACCTTTTTTTTGACAGAGGGAGGGGCAAAATGTTACCCTCTAAACTGGCACCTGCCAGACAGTATAGTTACAACATTTAATAGTCATATTTGCTCTCCTTTCTGCTGTTCTGACACCTGATGGCTAAATTAGACTGCAGAGTTCCCTTTGGATAATTGCTCAAGATGGATAGAAGTTCATTTCCCCATGATAAAAATTAATTGAAGACAGATTGTGAAGCCAGTTCTCCTAAAGGAAGTAGTAAATGGGATTGGGTGTTTGGTGCCAAAAGAAGGCATAAATCTTCTCTGTCTTATCTCATTTTTATGGGGAAGGGCAGTTATGTCCTGGTGCTAATGCTGGGCCTGGCTTTACAGGGGTGTGTGCTGACAGCAGCTGTTCTCCAGTGGTTGTTGCCAGGATATTCCGGTGTCCTGGGCACTGCACTTCTGGAGCTGGTACTTACCAGGAAGGCAGGAATATCCTCTCTGGTGACTGTGCATTGCAGACAGCACTTCTTTTCTTTCTCTCTGCTTCTAGTCTCCTTCTTCAGTGCAGTTACCAAACAAGAAGTTTTGATAATCAAATGATACAAAAATAAAGTAGTTTCTCAGTAATACTTTTCAGTTCTACCTGAAGAATGTATGTGCTTTTGAAAAAAGAATAAATTTATCTAGAGTCTAGATTTACCCATAAATTTAGATAAAACAGATTTGACTGTCTTGCCTAATGGGGTCTCCTTTTACATAACAAGGCTATTTGTCATACCCTTGATAACCTAACCTTTGTTAACTGCTTGGAAACTATCAGCAGAGAAGTCAGAGCCTTTGTTGTAACCAGGATACCTTCTTGCCAGCTCCTGCTTTATCCATTACTAAAGTGCTAAACAAAAAAAAGAGTAAAGAAGGAATTGTTTAAACTCATTATCAAAATCAAATGGTGTTTAGTAACAAAACCAAAAAACACTA
Source organism: Lanius collurio (assembly GCA_020086605.1). Classification (NCBI taxonomy): domain Eukaryota; kingdom Metazoa; phylum Chordata; class Aves; order Passeriformes; family Laniidae; genus Lanius; species Lanius collurio. The sequence continues at coordinate 48,864,697 of JACBWW010000004.1, forward strand.
GAAATTGGAAAATGAGAAATATCTTATTTCCTTCCTTAAATATGGTGACAAACATTGCCAGAAGGGTAATGCAACTTGCTTTTATAAATAGTGGTCCTACAATATTTTTCATGTTCTTATTTACATAAGATGGGTCAAATTCAAGTAAACCATTAATGTTTTAGAAAGAGGTAAAAGAGCACCTGCATTTACATTTTTTAAAAATCTACACAGATTACATTATTTTTTAAATTCTTTCTTTGCTGCAAATCTCTTTCTGGTAGATTAATTGAAGATCTATTTTATTTGTTTGTTTTAATTTTGGGACCCTTTAATCCTGGTAGTGCTTTGGTTGTTTTATTCTTTTATCCACTAATTTTTAAAAAAAGGTTAGTAATGAATCAGAAATCAGCAAATATTTTGATTGCAGTATATTCTCTGGTAAAAAAATTATCTGTTGTGATAATGCAAAGACAGTGAATTTTGGCTACTGTGGGGGCTAAAGTTCACCCTGTAAACTGACAGCTGCCAGGCAGTACAGGTAGAATATTTAATAGCCATTCCTTTTACAACTAAACACTAGGAAAGTAATGGACTTCACAAGTTAAACTTCCCTCTTTGGATGCTCCTTTTTTTTGTATAGCAAGGCAGATTTTGAAATATGAAATATTGTGTTGAGATTATATACTGCCAGGTAATTTTCAGCTCTGAATTTCATAGAGAGTATTCAGTTATTAAGGTACAGCAGTTTAATCAGTAGCCTTCTAGGGCACTAAATCTGAAACAAAAATAAATAGAGTTTAATTGGAAACTCTCCTTTGTGTTCATATCAGAGAAAGTTCATCTCTTAATGTTTTTTGACACTGAGTATTTCAAAACTCAAATTTATTAAGACCACATGACTTTTTTTGATTGTAAATGTTTATAACTTGAGTATATTTGGGGACAGGGGTTGGGTTGATGCTGTTTTCTTAAAGGAAATGCAGAATTTTGAGTTGCATCAATGGTCCAAAAGACAGATCATTGCAATTCTTACATGCTTCTCAGAAAAGCTGAATTCTCTCCTGGCCCAAGGGATGATAGCAAGTTTATTTGGGTTTATTCATCAGTAAAATGGATTTGGATAACAGTCTAGTCTTTTAGCAAAGTAGTGGGAATTGTTTCATTAATGTTTGGGCCAAGTGGTCTCTCAAGGTGCCCTCCAACCTGGGCTCTCACCAGACCAGATAAAAATGATCAGAGCAAATGACAATATTTTTAGAGGCAAAATTTTCAAAATAACCTGTCATATTTCCCAACAAGTACAGCAAGAGGTCTGAACCCTCAACCCTTGATGGTAATTAGTGAGACTGGAAGAAAATATCAAAAACTAGAAAAGATAGAAGGGCATAAGCTGCAGTGAGGGACCTGCATGAAGCCAAGCCAGCCAAGCCAGTGTGCTCCATGGGATTTAAGAAAACAATATGTCTCTTTTAAAAGTGACCACCTGAATTGCTCTTTGAAAGTAAAGGGCTTTTTAGTATGACAAGATGATTTGCTGAACTTTCATTTTGTTTTAAGTGTGCTTAAATCCATTTTTAGCCATCAGTTTGCTTTTGTTTGTTTTTCTGAATGTTATATTTTCTAAACAATACATAGAGTAAATGCTACCTCGCAATTTTGCTGTCAGGCAAATAAAGCAGTGAAAATGTGGGAAAATTTTCACAGAAAGTCAATACTGTTTATCAGGACATTGATTAGGTATATTTGGAATAACAACTGGGTAGATCTTTGTCAGTTACAGAAGATTAGTACTGGGCTGTAATGGTTTCAACTTTAAGTTGATACATTAAATCATTAATCTTCTAGATGTAAGTGAGCCTGACATAATTAAGTTATCTTAATCCCTAGAGATTTTAGCTTTCACTAAATGTCTGAGCACTGAACTAGTTAATATGAAGCAGTCACAACTGCTAATATTGTCAACTTTATTCAAAGAGTTTGGGGGCTTTTTTCTGCTCTGACACTTCTTTTCTATATGACACTTGCAGTGAAAGCTGCACCTGCTCATATTTATTTTTTATACAGCTGTTAGAGACACGTATAGGAGAGTATGAAAATGTGTAACTAAAATATTTCTTCTTACCAACAGTAACATGAACAGTGGTTATGCAAGGCTGCTTCAGTCCATTCAGAGGATCATTTCCCAGGAAGGCTTTGATGGCTCTGATCCCCAGGTACTCAAGACCCTCATACTCCTCTTTAATACTGTAACTACTGTTTTCTGGCTTTTCAGGAGTGGCACAAGGTCTTGGACCTTGTTCCTTAATAAGGATCAAATTGTATCTAAGTATTGCTAAACAACCAAAAGAAATAGCGTTGTTCACATTTTAAGTTTTTTTTAAGTTTTTACCTGTTACAGATATGCAGGACCATGCAAGAAAGAAATGTAAAACAGCATTAGTAAAGTGCATTTTCTGTGCAATTAGCTAATAAATGGATGGCCAAATATAACCTAATTAAGCAAAACACATTTTCCCCTGCAATATTTGTTTTTCAAATTATTGCTTTAGCAATAATCTGTTCAAGATTCTTGAGGTTAAACATTTACCCTTAAACTTTCAGTTTTGGCCATTGTTGTTTTAATGGAATGAATTCTTTAATTAATTAAACAGTGGTATCTTTGTATAGTGAGCATTGAAAGAGAAGTAAAGAAATATGAATGCTATTTCAATTTATAAATCAAAACAGCTTATCAACCTTCCAAAGATCTCTGTATTCTTCATAAAGCATAATATGGGTAATCAAAAACATTTTAAGTGCAAGAACATAGGCTGAAAGACCTTTTCTAATTTGGGCAGTGCCCTATTAGTTATTCTTTGTCATATTCAGTAACATGGGAGTCCTTTGGAGTTGATGGAAATACTATAATAAACTCCATATATTGATGCTTAATTGAAAGATAATTATTGTTGTACAATGGAAATGTTCCTGCAGTAGGAGTCAATTAGTATAGACACTGGAGAGCCTGAAATTATTGAGTACAAGTCTGTGTACCAGTCCAATATCTTAGGAATCATTTTTGCAGGGGAGATAATGCTGGCAAGGATGTTTTCGTGTCTAACAGTGGGATTTAGAAACATTACCTGCACAGAGCACTCGTGTGTAAATGTCGGTTGGTTGTGCTCAGCGCTCAGTCTCTGCTGAGATGTCTGGGAGGGATTGCCTTCCCTTGGGTGGCAGTGCCAGTCTGGAGAAGGCCATTGGTCCCTGCCAGGTCCCTCTCCCTCGCCTGTGGTAGCCATGGCAACAGGCATGTGTGTCATCCTCCTGTGCAGCGCTGGGATGCTCCTCCTGCCTCAGAGCCCTGGGTGAAACAAACACCCTGCCAGCCTCCAGCCAGCAGCCAGCCTCCTGCCAAAGACATCAGGCTCTCAGTGTTCCTTTCTCTCTTTATATATATAAAGAGAGAATATATGTATGTATATATGAATATGAATGTTGTTCAGAGCCAGTATTTGGGGTTTTTTTTGCTTGCAAGTAGGAAAAAATTAAACGTCACCGATCGTTATTTTCTCTAGTTTTTGTTGATGGTTTCAAAATATCTTACTAGTGTCAATAAAACAAAAACCAGAACTGAGATGAATGTAAAAATATATGTTTGCTAAATAGTACATGTAAGTTTCTAAGGTGAAGCTTTAAAAGTTAGAAAAGTCGTTTTTCAGGCCAGTTTATTGATCTAGAAAGCCATTAGTCCTATGTAGGTCTTTCTGTTTCAAGGGAGGTAATGCATATGATTTCCTGGAGTGGTTTCTCTTACTTTCTTCTAATATTCCACTTTTCCCTATGCCTCATCTTTCTTTGCACACTCAAATTTTGTACATTTAGAAGCTTTGTATAATACTTCTTAATAATATGTCCAGATTTGAATGTCGTAGTGGCCCACCTTGGATCTTTTATTTGCCAAATCTCTGAGCAATTCTCTGCTGTTTTGTATCCTTTTCTGTTTACTGAGGCCTCAGAAATGCTGTTAAAGTAGGCAGATATGAAGATTGTAGAGTAAGGAGCAGCCTGTATTCTTCAGGGTATAATTGCCATCAATAATCATAAAAGCTTCAGAGAAGTTTGTGAGTGTATGCCCCCCACCCCCAAATAATCCTTTACCTGACTAGTAAAACTTGCTGATATTTTTGGCTACTTTCACAGCAATATGCCAATGATACTTAGATTTACTCTTTTATTTGAAGAGGGGTATGAAGAAAAGGGAGCTGAATGTGACTTAGCCCAGCTAAGAGATGACACAATTAGGAAAATTAGTGTAAACAACTATTAGAGGTTTAGTAGACCTTTGATAAGATGGGCAGGCATCTCTGGGATAATGTTATGGTTAGTTAACATTAATTTTATAGAACCATCTGCAGGTGGCCATCGTAGGTTAATACTTTTTGACTGTCTTGCATGGCTTTGTGGACCTTAGGATAATAATTCCTGTTTGAGGTACAAGGATACAGAAAAGTTTGGTTGAAGTTGACCAAAGCAGTACCTATTTCCTCCCACTGGAACACCTTTGCTAAAGTCTATTTGGAAAATCGTAGTTGGAATTACTTATAAGCTGCAAATACAAGCATCAGGTTTACACCCTTTCTGAAACCTCCCAGTAACTCCTTGCTGCTGATCATTAAGGTTGAATCCTTTATACATTGTTCATGGTATTAAGTTATACAGAATAGTACCTCTTTGTTTCAGAGTATTTTGGGATTTTCATGTTTGACATCAGGGTTTTAATAGGCAACTATTTCCTTAACATTTCTTTTGTATACTTTGGAGCTCAAGTTGAGTGGCTTTCAGGGCAACTGTTGAAAATGACATGAAAAAAGTGAGAAAAAAATAGAAGATAATTTCAAACTTCCACACTAATGTGGATATAAAAGATCTAGTGGTATATCTAAAACAAATGTTATCCTACTCTTTACAGCAGGCTTATTGTGGGAGAATGTTAGACTTCTGCTTTTCTTATATTGCAGTTTGGGAATAAACTGTTTGTCAGGGCTGTGTTGGCCTGACAGAATTATACTGGTAGAAGTTCCACTACTGGCCAAAATAAATACATCTGGTATTATCTGGTGTTTGAATAGCTTTATCTTTTACTGCTCTTATGATTTGATGTTGTGAACTAAGCATCCGTCATCCTCTGTGCAATAAGAGAACATTTTTTTTCATCTGTGTGTTGTTCTTATGGATGTTCCTCATAAGAAAAAAATATTTTTCTCATTTTAAGAGTTTCTGTAAGTTTTATGTCTGTTTGTGCTGAAATTTTGAAACACTGTAATGCTTTCTCTGCCTGGTCAATATCCATGATATTTGGTTAAAATAGTTTTCTTCAATGCCTGTTTTTTTCCTGTTACTTAAATGCACATCAAGAACTGTCTGAATCTGCTCTGATCAGAAGTAATTGAAGAATATTAGACTAATTTTTGCTATTCTTTTTAAAACTGAACATCTGAGCCTGGGGAATACCATACAGAGAAGTCAGATTGTGTTGTATTATCCTGTTCTGTTGTGCTGATCTGCATACTGCAGTGTAAACAGTTAAATTTTCATAACTAAAGCCTGAAAGCCTGCAAAGCCTGAGACTAAAGAATCTTCCAGAGCTGAAACAGAGATTGCTTTTCCAGAGATTGGAAGTGAATTGGCAGATCTGCTGCCTCTGTGAGACACACAACTGGATAAATGCAGAGCCATGTGGTACTGATTGTGTCTCACAACCCAGGCTCTGTCTACCCAATATGGATAAGGAAGTATTTGGAAGAGTAGCCTCTTGTCTTGTCAAAACCTTTCCTCTGGATTTCCAGAGCAGCTGTGCAGTGTTTTCTGCTTGATAGCTGCTGTTTATTCCAGCTGTTGGAAATGAATATCTACAGTTTATCAAAACACTTTTCTGTAGTGAAAAGTACCTGCAAGATTTTACTTATCAAAACTAGTATTTATATATGTATATGTGTGTGTGTGTGTGTGTATAATTAAAGAAAGCTGGTCTTGAACTATGACCCCTGAACTCTAGAAATGTTTCTTTCATCACCTCATGCAGGAAGTCTTTCAATGAGGGAGTTCATTGTCTTTCTCTCAGCTCTTGATAGCAAATATATCTAAAATCCTTTCCAAAGATTGCCAGGAAAGGTCACATCAAATAAGCAGAACTAAAAGCTGTCATTATGAGAGATAACATTTTACTTTGCATAAACAAGTTACAACTCTGGCTTCATAATCTGTCCCTTCAGAAGAGGAGTTTTTTCTGCCTCTGTTGGATGCTCCTCTGCCAGCCTCCTGCAGGGTAGCAAGCAGGCTTTAGGTGGGTAACACATGGGACTGCTTAGGATTTTGTCTGTCAGGACAGCTTAGATTCCAGTACTCAGTAGGTATCTAAAGCAGACCAGAAGCTCTCATGTCAAGGTGTGGTCCTTAAGAGACAATCTGCTGATGTCCCCATCAGACTCCATTTTTCCACAGCTTCCTTCATTAGTGGGAAGGAGTTGAAATCAGTGTAGATGATACTTGGAGACTTGTAAGAAAGTGACAGGCCCGTGTGTTGGTGAGGTAAGGCACTGACCTTGTTCACTCAGAAGGAGCAGAAAAAGGGAAACTGAAGCAAGCAATCAGAGTAGTCAGGTTATGGAAGTAACACAGCAGAAAGGTGAAAATAAAGGGAGAAGCTGTGTTTGATTGCTCTCAGGCACTTCCAGCCGACTGTCTTAGAACTGGGAGAAAATACTCTTTAACATGTTTTTTAAGACAGTTATGGAGGAGAGAAAGGACATAAAAAATCCTAGTGTTACTGAATTTTTTGTCAGAGTATATTTAGCTGGTAAAATGCAAATTAATAGTTCTCAGTATTTCCATGTGTCTATTACATTTGTATTTGCTTATCCAACATAGCATGTTACCTAAGCAGTGAAAAAAATGCCATTCCATTTGCAATTTGTATAAGATCAACTGAGATTACTATGATTACATAAAATACACAATGACTGTGGATATGCATTCTAGAAACTGTATTCCTCCTAACATTTAAAAAATAACAAATGACTTCTTATTTTTTTCCCATAGAAAAAACAAAGGAATGTTTTGCGGATAGGAATTCAGAGTCTGGGTTCCGTACTGTGGGGTGATGACGTTTGTTGCAGTGATACCCCTGGAGATCCTCATAGCCTTACAAAATTTCTGTATGTTCTCCGTGGCCTGCTCAGGAAATCTCTGTCAGCCTGCATCGTCACAGTGCCCGCTCACCTTATCCAGGTAGGAATGCTGCTTCCGCTGGATTTCAGACCTGACACATCACTTAGCAAAAGTTTAAAGCTTAGGAGAACAAATGCAATTCTGGACATGTTTTAAAGTCTTTTTGTTCAAAGGGTGAGCTTAAAACATTACTATGTCTTCTGCTTTATACTTTTGTGAGAGAGTAGTGCTGCAAAATCTACAAAGACCTAAGTATAAAATTATTTTAGGAACAGTTATACCAAATGTGGGTCTTACTCCTTTTTTGAAAAACTATCAAAATTTCAGAAACTGCAGAAAAGCAAAGAAAATACCTATAGTAATCTCTTTTTCAATTATTTTTTTACAACATCTCTATGCACTTTTCCAATGCCTTCAAAATGCTTTTTGGAGTATCAACACAAGGCTTTTCAGTCCACTGTCTTTATCTGTCTCATGCTCATTATGATGATATCTGATCTTGGTTTTAAAGCCAGGAACTGAAAGGTACAGGTTTGCTCTGTAATTCTAATATCCCCTTGTACTGGGACCAGAAGCAATCCAGTTATGGCATCAGAGTGGCTTTCCCAACTGCAAAATAAGAAGCAATTAACAGCATTCTTCCTGATAGTATATGGACACTTAAATGTATCTTCTGAAAATAAACTTTTTTAACAAAAGGAAAAATGTAGAAAGTCTTTTGTTCTGCGAGTGGTAATGTAACTTACAAAAGCAAAATTATTATTCACAATGAACAGAGAACCTATAATTTTAGATATTTGATTTGATTATAGTAAAAAACGTACTGGATAAAACCTCATATTATGCAAAGTGTTTTCATAGTAGGTGAGTTTATCAATAGATTAAATCCTGGCTTAGGTAGGTACATGACACACATGTACTGAATTTTGTTAAAGGTATTTGAATACCTGCAAATACCAATGTGATTACTGCTTCAAAAATAAAGTAGGTCAATGTTCTAGTTTTACCATTGTAGTCAAAAGTGTGTGAATATTTCTCTTGCAGTACAAACCTCCATCTCCTTACTTATTATTTTTAAATATTAGGTGGCAGTCTGCCTTCAGAAAGAGGGACAGTCAAATTTGATGTAGGACATAGAATTTGTGCATGTAAAACTGTCATCCTACTTCTTACACACTGGAATTGCCTGTCCATAATTGGGACATACAACCCTTTCCATTGTACTCTTCTTTATATATCATGCCACTAAAAGGTACATTCTTATTTTAAAGAAGTCCAGAAGTGTCTCTAAGAAAGACACTGAAGGACAAAGATTTTTATTTGTTTCAAACTTATGTGGGAAGTTGATTTTTGGTTTGTATTTATAAACTCCCTCTAGATCAATTCCCAGGGAGTCAGGACTGAAATTATACCTCGTTTTTTAAAATAACTGAGTTTTTAATTTTAACAGTAAGTCCTAGAATAGTCTGAATTTTAAAATAAGAACCACTAAGTACAAAATCTTTGCTTAGCTGTCTTAAACAAACAAGGGCATTAATTTTTATTTTTTTTTTAAACTGTGAAACTTCATGTATCCTTTAAACACCGCACTGTGGCGAGAGCTGTCATTAGGAGGAGCAAAGCTGCTGAGGCTTCCTCCTAGCCCACATTACTGAGTTCCCAGAGCCCTGCTGTGTGGTTGTTGCACTCTCCAAGAAGCCTGTTAAAGAGCCCCTGGGAGCATGTGTCCAGCCTCCCTGGCACTGCTTAATTGGTGAGGCTGGCGAGATGAGAGGACAGGCGAACATGTGCTCGCTCCAGCTCGCGCCGCAGACGGACCCTCCTTATAATAACAGCAGCTGCTCACACTCTCACAGCACAGCCACTCACCATTCTGTTGCTGAGGGGTCTTGGTGCATTCAAAAAGTAAAGAAAATATCTCTTCTTTCCAACAGAGTGGGAGAGAGGGCTATGTTTTTCCAAGTGTTTATGTATTTGATGTGGTCAGTCAGTTGTAGCATATGCTTTCTCTGTTGAATCTTCAAGTCAGTGCACTGAAGGCGTGGAGAATTCACACTGTTTTTCTGGAGATGTAGTAAATTCCCCATTTTCTCCCTGAACTACTGTACCTGTGTTTCCTAGGTTGTAGTTAGGCTCCTAACTAAATTAATCGAGGGGTGTCCAAGTAAATTCTTCACATGTGTAATTTCTATGAAGGACATATAAGTTCAAAATCACATTTAATCAAATGTTTGTCTGGATGACATGTACATAAAAATAGTTCCATCTTCACCTGCTTTGTCATGAAAACGTAGATTTTTAGTAGTGATGTAACTTAGCTTGTCTCTGTCAGTCTCCAGTATTAGTTACTCCAGTGAAGAAGAAATAAAACTATTGGTAATACTGATTTTTGTCAGGGGTAATGTCTTTTCAACCCAGACTCATTCTGGTTTTTATATAAAGTATATGAATAATGCATTTTTTTATATGTATGTATATTTATTTTTGAATATGTTTTATTTTATGTATTTTGCCAAATACTTTACATGTTGTACTGTGACAGTGAGTTGACAAATTAAATCTACCTGGTTTCTTTCTTTTTCAGAAAGTTTAATTTTGCCTTTATTTTTCATATATTATCTTTGTTTTTTGCTGGTGAGATATTAAAATGATCCTTCCTATTTCATATTTTCTGTATTCTGGTTTGAAATTGTTCTCATGCTGCCTCCTTAATCTGTTTCTAAACAGTCACTTTACCTTACTACAGTAACATAATACAGTAATGCTATCATTGTTGGTTTACTTTTCCTACATCCTCATGTCTGGTTTGACTCTTCAATGACTACAGAGCATTAAACACTGATTTTGTTCTCAATGTTTTCCCCTCTGTGATACACATGCACCAACGTGGCTCTTTCATTATTCCAGCAATTCATTGTCTTGGATGTAATAACTTGGAATTGCATTTATCCAAAGATAATGCTCATTCATCCAGCTTGGTGGGACAGTTCATGATGTTCTCTAGGGCTGTATTTTAGTAAAAGGCACAAGCTTGCAAAAAACATCTGTTTGTGTGTATAGTTTTTTCAGAGTAATTGAAAGAAATTGTAGTCCACTAAGCACAGATTTTTGGGATTTTATTGATGAAACTTCTAGGGCAAACAGTGCATGAAGAAAAAAGAAAATTCTCTTTTCTCAACCACAAAAATAGGAATACATTATACTGGAAGAGGGTTTCAAGAAAATGACACAAAAAAAGTTATCCAATTATGAATTTTATTCAGGTGATATGTGACAAGTTTTACTTGATTGATATTTTCTACCGATTGAACATACTCTTATCTTACACTGTCTGTCAGGTAATAAATATTGAGCTACTTACAAGTGTGATTAAAATAGTTGATGGAAGGTTATTTTTCAAGTCTTCCTACTGCTGCTTGAAAATGCATTGTGCCTAAGAAATCATATGGTACATTTGAAAAGGGAAAATTACTTCCATTTTTAAAATCTAGCATTGATCAAGGAGGGTAGATTGAAGAGGTATTTCATTTGTTGTTACAATTTCCAAGTTTAAGGAGTATTACAAAAGCAAGTGAGGATTCTTTTCTGTGTGTTGATAATCTGTGCATTTTAATACCTCAATTTAGAGAAAGAATTATTGTGCAATTGTGTGACTGAAAGGACTTTAATGTCACTGGTCTGTACTGGAAAAGCCCTAAATAAGAATTTAAAATATTTTCCCCGTTGTACCTTTTTGTTTTTTTTTTTTTACTAGAAATCATTGGTACATCCAAGAACATTTTTCCCTCAAAATACTAAATAATGTTTTTAATTCCATTCCTATTCTTCCCAATTTTGTATCGCTTAAATAGTATTTTTTTGAGTAGATTATTAATTTCAGTGGGGAAAGCATAGCACTTGTTAAAGCCATCCTTTATTTTGAACTCAAAGCTGGTATTAGTGGTAAGGACTAAAAACCATATTAGTCAGCATGTACCAAGGGAAATTAATTGACTAATGAAAAGTCAGTATGAATAAGTGTTCTTACAGAACCTGTCCTCAGAGTCTGAAGTTCTGTTTAGCAAGGTATTTTCATTAATTCATCCAGTATGTTAAAAAATTGATTTCCTACAATATTAATGTTTTGATGTTTTGAATTCACTGAAGCACATAGGTTACTGTATGTTTCAGTGTAGAAAAATTCAGAAACAAACCTTTTCACATCCAAAGCCTTTTGTGTTCACACTGAGTGATTTAGCAGCTAAACTCAAAGGCAATGGAGTGCTTTAGAAGCCATTGCTAATATAGGATTATAAGATGTGAACTCCTATAGCTGGTGAATTTCTCACAGTTTGAAATCTTTATTCCTATGATAAGAACTAAGAGTGATTGCCTACCTTAGGGCTCTAACTTCTGAGAGTTCACTGGTCTAAAGTGTTGAATAACCTCCAAATGTATTTGATGAGGTGGCTGCTGCATGCAGATTTGTATTTAGATCCAATGTCATGTGGTTTCTATATCATGGTTAAGGAAGCTTTCAAATTTCTCTGCAAAATGGAAACCGTGAAGATTAAGTGGTCATAATATTTTTCTGTATTGGGGTTTTTTACTTGCTTTTTAATGTTGCATGTTGCTTTTTGTTGTATGTGAGAAATAGTTTAACAACTGTACAAATAAGTATCTAGAGTCGTAAATTTATCACCAGCATTTTGAGTTATTCACATGGGTTTAGGATATGAGTATTTTGGGTTTTAGACATTCATAAAAGCATCTTTAAAATTCTGATTGAGTAGGAAGCTCAAGGAAGTATCCTATTCAAAATTTTAATTGGGAAACTTTTTTTTTTTTTTTTTTCATTTCTCTTATTGTTGATGTATTTGCTAATCAATCTGTAGAAGAAATAGAAGTATTTCATGGTTTCATAGAATCAGGTTTTGGTTGCAACAGGCACTACCACTTCTGATTTGGTAATAACTACCCATTTCAAAAACAAATACAATATATATCTGCAGCATGTTTTTGTACTCACATATTAGCTGTCTATTAACCAAATTAACTATATTATGATGAACAATCACATTGTACATTAAAATGGCGTGCCTAAAACAGCCTTGTCATTTAAATATATTTTACTTTTTTTAGAAGGACACTAAATACACATCCTTGCCATCTCTCTTTATTAAAAAAAAAAATTGTTTTCCCAAAAAGCTTATGTTAAACTGGAGAAGTGCCTGAGTACATGCAACATTGAGATTTTATTTTGCATTTTGTATATGTAAACTGAAATATGCCTGTGAAAATTAGGCAAGATGTAGAACCAAATCTTTTAACTACAGCATTAGACCTAAACAGTTAAATATCCCATCACAGTATGGAGATAGTCATCTGTTCAAGCATATGGAATCTTTTGGCTACTGGACTAAGTAGTTAATATAATGCCCAGTGTCCAGACATGGACACAACTGTTATGGAAGCAGAAGGGAAGAGGCTCATGTATTGAGCCCATTTGGACACTGATAAGTAAAGATTAGAAGGGTGACTTTAAATAATACAGCACAAAGTAGTTATTGCTTTAAGCAAGTAGTTCTTTCAGAAAATGGAAGGTAGCACAGTTTTTCCAAAGCAGTGGTTTTGGTTTTTTTTTTTTTTTTTGCTTAAGTAGAAGTCCAGGTTCTTAAGGGAAGAAAAAAAAAAAAAGCCCTGTGATTCTAGCATTAACTATAGGGTTTATCTGTTCTCTTTCAGAACAAAGAACAATGATGTTGTGTAAAACTATTTTACATTTGAATCCTTGCATATATATTTTCTGTCTTAAATGATTTTTGCAAAACCGAATATTGAACTTCTATGCAATGTGTGCTTAGAAACATTTTGATGGGAACTTTTGGTGTTGCCTAAAAATCCTGAAATTTCAGAATCCAAATCTACCTCTTTTTGTTTAGACATTCTCTATTAATTAGAATGTAATCATAATAAAAAGGAATACTGCATCTTTAATGATGTTTTTGTGCCTGTGTAGTTAAGCTTTAATGCTGGGGGGAAAAAAAAAAAAGATTAAATTAGCCTTGTAACCTCTTTCTCTTCCAGACTGATGATGGAAAATAAAAGCTCTTAGCCACAGAATGTAACACTTAGAATTAATATTTAATTAGACCAGCAAACTGTACACCGTGGCTGAAAGCTTCCAAAGAGTTGTTAGTGCCACAATTGACCTACAAGTTTAATAATAACTCACTTCTAGGAGCAAGTGCCAGTTCAGCATAGTGGAGCCACTGTAAGAAAGTCCTGTGAGATTAAAATCAGCAAACCAAATGGCAGGCGAGGATTCCTGGGATGGAGCCTTCTGGAAAGCTGGGAGCTGGAGTAGCTTTTCAGCCAGGATTCAGATGAGAACAGTGGGCAAAAAAAGCTGATCCCTCCTGTTCTGGGAGCTTCTGGTTGTAGGCCAAAATCTTAGAACAGATTTTTTTCTAAGTGTTCTTGCTGCAGCTATTAATTTATATCACAAATCAAGTAATGAATGGCTTATCTTCATCTTTCATTAAGTTTCAATAAAAACATTATCACTGAATTCATTGGTCATGAATTTTTCTCATAGAAGAAGGATACATTTTTGGTATGATGTGTCATTTAGTATGTTTGTATTGCAGAATATTTAATTTTATGGTATTTTACTGCTACATAAAGGAGTTCTTGTTAGAGTAAGATATGACAAGCAATTTGTCGTAATATTATGAAATGTGTAAATTAAATATGAAATTAGTATACATTGTAAAATATAATATTTTGAAGGTTAAATAGCTTAATCTTGCTTTTCATTTTGTGAAGAATTAAAATAAAAAGCCAGCAACTCTCCATTAGACATCCATCTGAGCCTTAATTCTATGGCAAATTATTCTAGTGAAATAGGGCACCATAAGTTCAAAAATGTGCAAACACACAGCAACAGACTGAGGAAGGAGCGTTGTGCATTATTTATTGGCTAGATCCTAAATAATTAAAGAAATGCCTACTCATTAGTTAAAAATTAAAGCAGGGGAGGACCTTGCCAGCAGAGGGAGCAGTCATGTCTTTCCTTAGGTTCCCATCGTTTCCAGCCTACCCATCATTTCCACCCTACCTCTTCTTATTGCCCAGCCAGTTTCCCATCTGGACCCAGCTTTGCCAGCCTGCTCCTGATGACAGCCTATAATTTTAGACTGGATAAGGGATTAGTTTTTTAAATGATTTTAAAATTCAGAATCTTGCCACTTGATTATCAACATCAGTTAGATGTTCCTTTTGATACTTGTGTACTATTAATTGAAATAATAGTGCTGGTTCTTTTTGGTCACCTCGGAATAAAATGTGATTCACTGTTTAAAGACCTAAAGTTGCAGTAAGTGTTAGCCTTTCTAAATTGGTAAGCAAACTGCTATGGCATTTTTTTCAGGCAAAATGGCAACAAAGGGAACTCCTGAACCTTTTTCTTATAATGAATAATTCTCAGTGGAGTCACAGAATTTTAGTTAAGCCAGTTGGTCTCAAATACGTAATTTCAGCACTTTTGTTATGCTCTTTTGTAATGTGACTCACTCTTCAGATGGCTTTTACATCTCTGTTTTTTACTGTGCTATGACCAACTTGTAGCATGGCATATTTTCTGTGTTCATTTTTCTAGAGGAATCTGCTCAAATGGTCAGTTCATTTTTTCAATGATTAAAGAGAAATAATAACCTACAGATTGCTATCTATGTCCTTTTATAACAGTGAGACAGTCTCATTGGTGAAAACCAGATAATGTTCAGGGGAGGTGCTGGGCTCATCTTAGCCCAGATCTTGTACTGATTTCTTCCCAGCCACTGACCCTTCCCCGTAGAAGGGCTCAATCAGATTTATTTCATCTACTCAGTGCAGTAGGACTTGTGCAAGAGCCCCACACCCCAGAACCATTCAGAGTCACCTGCAGCCTGTGCTTTCAGCCACCAAATGCTAAGGGTAGAGAAGAGAAAAGCACTGGACCGGATTCAGCTCAAAAAGTGTCACCCTTTAACACACTGTACATCTGTCACCTCTTTCAGCCAGATGATAACAGGATTTTCAGCACCCAGCTTTCTAGGCTTCCACTCCCACACCATCTTCATGATACCACCAAGTATTTTGCTGATACCCCAACCCATGGATGCAGCCTCCTGAACCCAGCCTCAGATGGAGGGGGGCAGGCAGAGCTGCAATGAAAGGCTGAGTTGGGATCCCAGCTCACTGTTGACTGGCTTTTGGCTTCGGACAGCTCACATGACACCTTTGTGCTTGTTACTGACTGGTAAATGAGGAATGCAGCACTTGCCTGTCTTTTGTGAGGCACCTCGAGATCAACAGATGGAACGTTTGATTTAAACTACTAGACTTGGTTCATTTTTTTTAGGCTGCAGCAGCAACTGCTATTGACTTGCTTAATTTATCTCTGTTTAGTAACCTCTCATTTCACTGTTGGCCTTTCGGTCTTCCCTTCAGTGGCAAAACAGACATCTTATTTTGTAAGGTGCCAAGGTTTGCTGGCACTAGATACTTTCATAGCTCAAGTAATACACAAGTCCATCTTCAGTGAAGATCCAGAGATTTATTTTTTTTAGTGTGTGATATCTAGTTTTCCTTTTCTGGCTCATTATTCTTCCTGAAAATTTATCACAATTAATTGTATACAGTGTCATCCACCTTCGTTTGAGTTTTTATGGTAATATGCAAAAACACTGCAGAATTCCCACAGCAGAGACAACTATCAGGACAAATGTTATTAAAAGCATTAAATGTTATTAAAAGAGAACAACCAAAATCTGGAATTAATATGTTGTGTAAGGTATTGACCAACAGATGCTTTGTTACTCTCTTCCCATTTTTACGAGGACATTGCATCTAATTGCCTGCTCTTGTCTCCACTACGTCCTCTCTTTGCTTCTGCAACTTGTATAAAATTTTTCATTTACTGCTTTAAATTAGTTGATGTAATTAGCTAAGGTCGTACCTATAAATAAGTCAACCAAAATCAGTGCTTCTCTGGTTTCAGCCATACAGATGGATAGTTATACCTAAGTTTAATATAATCTAATATAGTCTAATATGTTTAGGTTCTTCAGAGGTAAAAGAAGATACCTGATCAGTCAGAATGCCCAAGTGTGGATTTCTCATCACTGAAGGCACTGTAGGTTGTAGCAAATCCTCTAAGTCTACTTCTAGGGTATCTGTCTTCCAGCAAAGACGTCTCCCTTGTGTTCAGTTTTCTTGTGAGATTGCTACAGATTTCTGCACACCCAAATTAGTTAATGTACTGTTGGTTGTCTTACATTCCACTGTCCTGAGTGTACATTCATTTCAGAGCCAAAATTCAACATTCAGTTTGTTGTGTGCAAACACTGTAAACAGTGCTAATCAGTTTGGAGTTAGAAGACATGTAGGATTTTATAGTTTACAGTCTTTTTTAATTATGGAATAATACTTTTTGGCAGAGCAGTTGTTAATCATTTATTTTGGGGATTTGTGAATAATCAAAAAGTACACAAACTGTATCTCTCTATAAAACCAGTACAAGGGCCTATTACCTAACTTCTTTTACCAAAAGAAGATGTATGGGTAATTCTGCACTTTTTTGACCAGTAATTATTAAAAAATAGTGATAAATATTTAAGCCATGTTTCTTAATAATTTATATTTCCAATGTAAAATCCTTTGGAGATTAAGTAGTAATGACAAGTGGTAAATATTTGTGGATTATGAAGTCATTACCACATCATTATGTGATAATCTCTCAAAAATATCAAGAACTATTTCATTAATAGAATATCCAACCACTGTTTCATTTAGTCCGGTGTGGCTGTCTCCATTTTGGTGCTAAGCTTACTTCAGCTTTATGGCAGTAAAAGGATTTTTTTGAAAATACAACCAGGTCTTGAGCTTTTCTTGAAAATTCACACACCAAAATTTGGTTTAAGTTGATAAGATTCATATTACTTTGCATGAACTTGCTTGGTGTTTATTATGGATACCTTCTTTCAAATGAAGTGTCAGGATTTCCGGACTCACCTGTTGGTAATGACAGAGATTGTTGCCTCCAAATACAATTTTACCTAGACTAGGGAGGAGTATCTGAATTCCTCTTTGAACACTCTGCTGTCACACGAAATGTATGCAGCTTGCTGTTTAAACTGGGTTATGTCCCAATAAAAACAATATTTGTAAGTAACATTTTAGGGGATGAAACTCAAGTAGGATTCAAGGTATTAATTCTTAATTGAATATTTTAAAATAAAACCAGTGATGGGATTATATTACCAGAATGTAAAGATACAGAAGTAGCCCTCTACGAAAATATAGGCCTAATATCTCTTTGAAAGGAGACGTGGTCTTAAAATACCTTATTTTCAATGCAGTATGTAAGTCCATATTAAAATTATAGCAATGTATTGATCAGAATACAGATGCAAATATATGCAAAAATTCCACGTAATTCAGGTATTTATATAGATGGTAATTGTATCCCATTGTAGATCTTTAACATGAGTGTCTTATTTTCCTTTTAAATTTTGAGATTGTTTGTATGTATTATGTATAAAAGTTGAACCTGTCCTGAGAAAAATTTCCATTTTCTGGCTTTTTTTTTTACTTATGCAGTGCAAGGACTGAGAATTTAAAGTTTTTTATTACATAAATTTTGTGAGGTTTTTAATTTTATAAAAACTGACAAAGTGAGAGGACGTATCTCTGGGTGTTAGTAAAATTTTAACAGAAAATCAGAGGAGAACTAGAAATTAGGGCAGAGTAGAAAAGACAGATTTTTTTCCTAATACAGAATCCAGATGAACCAAGATTGATTTGATTAATAGTAGTAATGATAAAATTGTGGTACATTAAGAACTCAATCCAGTAGAAACACACAATATTAATTTCAGTGTGTAAGTTTGAGCATACAGGCTATGCATGGATTTGTGTTGGTATAGTACCATGCTTCCTACTCAAACACAGAACAGGACACATTTTAAACTGCTTTTTTTGGTAAGTAAATATTTTTAAACATGCACAAATAATTACTCAAAGGTATGTACCTTCTGGAAATGAATTAGTAAGACAAAGCAATCTTCTTCCATAATTGCCCTTCCCCAAAGTGGATTAAACACTTGTGCAGTTCCCATTTCCATAGCCAGCTTGCTACATGGATTTTCTTGACATGTTTTGAAAGTACACTTTGGTTGAACCCAAATATTGCAAGTTTGCACTTAAAATGTCTGCCTAAAACAGTAGCACAAAAAAAAAAAACAGTTAAAAAGGTAAGATATAGAACGGATCCCAGCCCAGCCTGCACAACAGGATTGCTACCATGTTGTTAGAATAATTATATTTTGGCTGAACTAACTAATTTAGAAAAACTGCAGTACACCTAGCAAGACTGAAAACTTTCCAAGACTGGATTGGGTTTGGGATTTTTTTTTCCATTTTTAGTATAATTTAAAACAATACCTCTTCTAGCTGCCAACAAACTCTTTCCCTGAATCTCACCATTCCTGGCTTCCCTCCTAACCATGTCCTGGCTCACCTCCAGAGCTGCCAAGTTTATGCCAGAAGCAGGAGGTAGATTTGTATGGGGCTGGAGGAAGATCTGGAGCCCTGTTAAATTTTCAAGCCCAGATGGGGCAACATGATTTGTGTGTTTATGTCAGTGTGCCATACATCACAACTATCTGTGTGCTGACGTCAGCTTTGATTGGACATTAATGTGCTGAACACTGCAGACTAGAAAATACATGATAGATACAGATCTATGGCAACAATGCCACATAAGCAAATGTCTGTTTGGTGTGGCAATTCACTGTGCAAAATATTTCCCGAGATACACTGCATTAAGCCAGGGGAATATTTTGACACTTTGAAAACAAAAACAAAATCAACATGGGCAAAGAGAGTACCATTTAAGTAAGCAAACCCTTTTCAGAGGAAGAGCTGAAACAAACATATTAAAGGATCAGGCAAATATTGAAATGCTGTCTCTCACTTGAATCTTTCCAGACTTAAAACCAAATAGGAAAGATTCTGTTCTTATGATTTGCAGGACTGTCAGTGATAAGGCTGTGTTGCTGATGGTTGAGCATCTTTCTTTCCACGGTTTTTGTAACCCATTGTTATCAAAACTGGCAAGCAAAAACATTAGTGGACAGCAAATGTTTTTTCAAATGATATGATGTTTTTTCTGTATCAAGAGTTTAGCTTTGTTTCCAGGAATCATCAGTGTTTATTTATATAAAAGTTTTATATTTCTTACTTATACAAATAGCATCCAGCAGCCTCCTCAAGAACTGGGAAAAGATGGTAATTTCTGGTCTGTGGATTTATAGAGGTCACTGTCTACTTCAGATTTCTATTTATACCATCTTTATGTGATTACCCCCGTAGAATAATGTGACCGAATGATTCCATTAAAATACAGTATATTGTCTGTCTCTTCCTAGAAGGGGAAATGATTTGCAAGTCAGCTTTACTATTTCAGGGGTGGAGAGAATAGCAAAGTCTAGAGATTGGTGTGTAGGCAGTGTTCTTTTACCTCACATCACTTCTGTTATTCCTCAGAAAGGAAATTCTGTACTATCACAGGACTTTCTCATTATCTGTCATTGGACTTTGTAGGTAAAATGGAAGTTCCCTGATTCCATGGGGATGGATGCTCTTGGCCTGTGCACAAGTAGTGGCTCTGAAAAGAGACCCCTCCCCAGGATTTGATGCCATCTGGCCCATAAGATGGGCAAGGGAGGGGGTGTAAAGGTGCCATGGGATCAGTGGATTTAGGCCTGGTAGCCTGAGCAAATGGGGCTGTGCAGGCCACAACTTAGTGTAGTGGTCAGAAAACAAATTCAGTTTATTCTTTGACAGGACCAGGAAATTTTCACCTTTCATGTCTGCTATGTAAGCTTCTGTGTGGCTAGAAAACAATGGTTATTGAAATGTGGGTTCATGAAAGCAGTTGGAGATATTGGTCACCATTTTAATAAACCTGAATGTCAGTACAATGCATGGACTATTCTAACATGTCTGGAGATGTTTTTGTCTCTCTGCTCCTAATTGATAAATTTTTATTATTAAGTAGTTTACCGGTATTTAAATTGACCTTTCAGAATAAGCATCAGTCATATAGTTTATGAAATTAAAAATGTGCAAAATACTTTAAAATTGATAGAAAATACAAAAGAATAACATGGGGTTACAGAGCTAATTCCTTATAATTGGAATGGGTATTTTAAGGTGATTAGTCTTGATACCCCTGAAGGTTTGATGAATGTAGCACCTACAAGCACCAAGAACTAGAGTATAATACCAGCTGTCCAAATACCTTTATGATAACTATTTATTTTCTTGAAGAAATATTTTGCTTTTTACCAGAGATATGTTTCTTTTTTTCTCATTAAATACTGACATCATCTAATAATTTAAGAACATTTTTTCTGACTTACCTCTGAAGATCTCTGTGTCACATTTGAATGTCTCTTTCTGCTATATAAAATTAGGTAAAGAAAACCATGTGGGAAACAGCTTATTTAAGGCATATGACAGGACACTGTAGCACAAGACTTAAGGCATCACTTAAAAATCACACATATATTGAGAAATGGGACTGCTACTTGAAGCTTTAGATTTGCATGTTGTGTAGAGAGAAACTTTTAGAGAGAAAAATGCTAAGAAATTACTTGAGTTTTCCATGTTCAGCTGACAGCCAAAATGAATAATTGTGTGGGTTCTGCTTGCTCAAAATATTATACATTATATGCCTAAGTGTTTTAAAAGCCAAAGTTTTCAGAACCCAAACAAAAACTGGGCATCAGAGTCGTAGGAGAAATCAATGAGAGATAACCTTATCACATGGCTTGTAAAAATCACTGATGTGAGCAAATGCTTGTTATGAAGATTTAGGGAAATATTAATTTAGTGCTAAGTTAGCCCTTTTATGGTTTATCCTTGTCAAATGTATGTTTTCTTTAGACAGATATTTTAAGTCTTTCTTTTTTTTAAGAAAAAAGCCTTCTAACATAATTTCTAAGTATTGATGACCTATTTTTCCCCCATAGTTTGTCACTGAGAAGAACAGGGCTTACTCTATGAACATTAATTACCTTTTTCATCACATAGGATGTGTATTTTGTTTCCATGTCTTACAGAATAAAGCAATTATGGAACGTGTAACAAACTTGTCAGATATGGTAGTTGGTCTTGAATCATTTATCGGCTCTGAGAGAGAAACCAATCCATTGTACAAGGATTACCACGGTAAGTTCTGTCTTTAGCAATGCAAAAAGTCTGCCCTGAGTGTTTCTAGGGCACTTAGCAGCTCACCCTCCAACTGGGTATCTGCTATAAAGCAGCATTTGATTTCATTTTGGAATATACCTCCTAAATGTTTCCCCTTGCCTAACCAGTCTTGAGTTAGGAAAATTTTCAGCAAAGTGCATTAAGGCTGCAAAGGAAACATGGCAACTCCTTGCATGTTGTCAAGCTGCATTACTGAGGCATGGCTCAATCAGATGTACATCTCAACAGGCAGGCTTTGGGGAATTCACATGCAGGGGAGGCTTGGCAATCATCTGACCAGCGAGCTGAACTTGTCATGAAATCAATACTTTTGATCTGCCAAGTTTTAAATTGAGAACACGGGAAAACATATATTATAGTAAGGTGAATAAACTGCTAAATTTTGTGCTAGATAAACTTTATCTAAAAAATAATGTTCTGGTTTTTCAGCTATAGGTTACAGCACTTGCTCATTTTAAGATATGAATGTGGGTGTATGTGGCATGTGAAATATGAAACTGATTTCAGTAAAAAGTCATGTAGCCTTTCAAGTGTTTTATCTTCAAAATGTGTAATGGTGCTTAATCTTGCATTTTGTTTTTCCCAAAGATTTTTGTTAGCTGTTGCAGCAGAACTATTTCAGTTTTTAAAATTATATTAGGAGTTATGAACAGCCAAAGCAGTAACAGTTTTAGCTAATCCCGAGCAGTGCTCAGAGTGTGCATAAATTACAGCTCTTATTATTGTGATACTACTGTAGTTCCATGGAAACCTTTAGCTGAAAGTAAACTGCTTATCCAAAACCTGCTGTAAACATATGACAGTGGCAGTGTTTTCCATAGCAGAATGTATAGACTACACAGAAAAAAAAGCAAAGATGGTGTCGAGACACCACTGTGTGTATGCAGGCTGTAATTAATAAATCAGAGAAAAATCTTTCTGACTGTGAAAGTAGTGCACATTTCATTATCTGAAAAAAAGGTGAATGAAAAAGAAACCATGAACAAAAGCTGGAATAATTTGCCTAATTATTTTTCCAACTGTATAATCGTGATATGGCCTTTGTTTATGCTAACATAATTCTGTCAATTTAATGCTCCTTTTCTCAGTCCTGAAGAGATCCTTTAAGACGATGTGTGTTTTAGCATTTATTTCCTGGTTTCCTATAAAAATGTATGCTAAGTAATTTCTGATGCTATTTAATAAAAATTATGTGCCAATATACATAGCTTTTGAGATTTGCACAACCTTAATTTGACAGTCTGAAAAGAGGTATTTCTAATGGCTTTAACTTTGTGGATTCTTTTTGCTTAAGAACATATTTTAAGGTATTTATTTACTGCAGATGATGAGAGATTTTGACGTTACTCAGGAGTTTGATGACATTATTGCATTATTTAATGAATCTTCCTTAATAATTTTATTAAACTGCCTGCAAATTTAAATGCTCGAAAAGCCACAAAATATCAAAATAATTATATAGATGATCCCTAAATAAAATATCTAGGATACTGTATATAAGTAACCCTGTGTTAGATCTGCTGTTCCTGTATATAATGATTAGATTTTTATACTCAAAAGCCTAACAAATTATTCTTCTAATTCACTGGGCAGGAGGCAGAGATAGAAGGTTTAAAACTGTAAAAACACTTCTCTAATACTATTGAGAATTTTTGTAATTAGTGCCCATAAAAATTATGCTTTTTATAGTATTTCAATTTTAAGAAACTTCCTTTAAAAAATAAACAAATGCCTGAAAAAATACTTGCCTTATTTTAAATAAGGGATTTAATGTTTGGGGATTTTCTCAAAGCTGCCGTTTTGAAGTCAGATACCTTTTCTAAATGTTCAGTGTTTCCATTTAGATGCTGGCTTGATGAATAGAGAATATAGGCCAGTAATTGAGAAGCCCTGTAGAATTTTCCTGGTTTTCAGATGTAGAAATTCACCCTTAGGTTGTTCAGAGACTATATTAGGCTGCACAAAAACCATCCAGCGTCCTTGTCAGAAAAAATCAGCTTGAGTTGCAGCTGACAGAATGCAGAGCTTGCAGTGCACCTAGCACTGTTAAAAACATCTGAACAGCTATAGAAGCCTCCTGCAGGAAGAAAACTTATTTCTTCTGAGGTGGCACAGGGGTTAAAATTTATTTAAAAGCGTGATCTAAGTTGGGATTTTCCAGAAACTTTTTTCAAGTCTTTTTCAGGGCACAAAACGAAGGAGTTCTCATTAGAGCTTCAGTGGTTATCAGTAACCCATAAGCCTTGTTTTGCTGGCTGCTTACTGGTGCATTTAATAAAATAAAGATCACTCAGTGGTGCCGTGGGCAGCATGCAAGGTGATAGCCATATTTGCTTACTGTAAATACAAGAGAAAATCACACACAAACCGGCTGTAGTTTTGACAAGTATTAAGATCGCTCTTTACATCTGTACTTCTGTACCAAAGTGCAATTAGTTTTCCTTGCACAAGGATTTCTGTTTATCTTATTCTGCTTGATTACTTGAGCATAATCGCACCGTTTGCTTCATTGCTCCTGGTAGTAAAGCTCCAGTTTAAAAAGGGGAGGATGAGTGTGTGTAAATATACAGAATTCTGCTGTAAGACTCTAATTTATGCATCTGGATGACAGCGTTTTCTTAATTTTTTTTTCCCTCCTTTACTCTTTCTTTCCACAAGGTTTGGTTCATGTACATCAGATTCCTCGGCTTAATAGCTTGATCTGTGATGTGTCAGACACGAAGGACCTTGCTTTTAGATTAAAAAGGAAGCTGTTCACCATCGAGGTAAGAGAAACATTGTTTCACTATTTAGAACCCAAAAGGTGGAGCTAATCCCATCTCTTATGTTTCGTTTTGTGAAATACATAAAATATGCATCAGATGTTGTAAATTCATTTCACTCTGGTTATACTGTTCAGAACGGTTTTATAAAATACTGTAATATGCCTTCTAATTAAAAATGTCTCATTTGCTGCACTAAATCGGTCTGTTATAAATACTTTATTTTGGTTTAAAATGTACATAGAAAGTAGGCCACAACCTTCAATAACAAAGCATGACATGTTTCTAAGGATGTCAGGAGCATATTTAATTAAATGTTAATGACTTGCTCTTACTTGTGTTAGTGGGTGGGAAAGTAGCTACATGTTATTACTCCAGTAGAGGGATTTTAATGTATAATGTTGCCTAAAATTGTGTGTGGTATGGGGGATAAGTGTCCTTATCAGTATTCAGAAACCATTTTCTTTGCATTACTGGAATCACCTTTCGCTCTTTTATGTCATTTTAAACACAGTATCATTTACACTAATGTCCTTAAGTAAATTTCCTACTAAATTTAAACTTTTTTCTGTGACCTTTGTGCAGACAGTCCTGAGAGAAGGCAGTAATACAAAAGATGTATTTCATTTTAATCTTGCTAAAGAGCAAATGAACATAGCACTATTAAGCAATTAGAGCTGATGTATTTATTAACCAAGTAATGCTTAGAGATGGAAGATGGCTTTCAGGGTGATGCGATAGTCATCGGTACAGTCTGGGCAAATTTTTTTTTTAACAAAGACATAAAACAGCCAGGCATCCCTGACAAACCATTTTGTTTAATCTCTTTTCAAATGAAAAGCTCTTAAGCAGGCCACTTGTCTTAACTGCTTGAAACCATAAAAAGAGAGAATTGCCACCAATAAATTAGCATATTTTTTACTCCATCACCAAATACTGGTCAATGTGGCTTGGCACTGCTTTGGTGTTTGGGACTTCACCCTTAAGTGACCACTTTGGCCCTTATTTGACCCTCTGCCCTTTTTAGCTGGCCACTTGATAAGGTAACTTAAGGGTTCTCTCTCTTCACTGCCCCCTCCTCTTCACAATTCCAAGTAGCCCTAACCTATAAATCATTGAAAGGGCCCTATCAAGTGACAAATTAAGGTGCCCTCCTCCTAATTAATGGTCATCAATGTCTTTAATTATCTAATCCTATTGAGTGTAGTTAATAGTTAATCAGGCAGCCAGTTCTTCATGAAGGTCATCTCTGCGTGAGTGCTAGAAGTTTCTCAACTAGAGGTATCCTCTTCAGAAGCCACTTAAAGGCAAATACATGAAGGAGGGCTTTTTTCCCCCAAGACAATTCCTTTATAATGTTTGTCACTTTCCCAAGAATGCAGTTAGTGAAACAAGGCATTGTGAGGTATTAAAGCATTTTAACAACTGCTTTTGAGCAGTACAGTAGGAACAAAACCCTTAATAGTCTGTGTTTGGTTTTAAAATACAAATGTTCTCACTGTTTTCAGAGGTGCTGAGAGGCGTGCACCCTATTTTCACAGCATAGTAAATTCTCATTTATTATTGCTATGAATTAGAATATTTGGAGGGTTTCTCATCACTATGAATCCTGTCTCAGAAAACAATTTTTTTCTGTTGGACAAATTGGAGATTCTAATCTGTAACGTAATTTGGAAGGGAAGAAAACCCTTATCAGGAGGCTCTGTAAAAAGAATTGAATTAGCCCTGGGGCATTGGAAACAGGAGTGAAGTGGAACTCTTGAAACACAACCTGTTGCCCTAGACATGCGTAGATGACCCATGTGTATAATTTCTCCCTTCGTTGCTTGGCTGCAGCCCCCTCTGAGTAACTTCAGGTTTTGTTAGAGATGTGCTTTCTGTAAGCTGAACTGACACAAACTATCCCTTTTTGAACATGTTAGATCACTGTCCTACTGTGCTCTTCCCGTACACGTTTCACTAATCTATAATACATATGTTTTTCTTCCTCCTACTGTTAGGGAAAGCAGACTACAGCTAGGCTGACTAGAGCAGTAAGGGCAATAAGAAAATGGGAGCAAGGGAAAACTAAATTAAGAAAGGATGTGAATAAGGTCTTCTAAAATGGGTTTCTAGTTTCTACAGTTAGGATGTGATGCATCAGCAGTCAGTCAGTGCTGGTTCTGGGGGTAGAAGCATAAAGCAGCACTACAGCGTGCATTGCAAGCAGCAGTATGCTTTATACAGAGTACAGCTAGGTTTAGGACTTCTTCAGGATGTAGTTTAAATATGAAATGAAAATGTATATTGAGTACCTTACAGATCTTGGAAAGATTCTGCATACTTATATACACAATTCAGGACCAAAAGTATTGACCTCTACTTGAAATGCAACTTTAAAATCAAATCACATAGGGAAAGCTAGAAACACAGAACCTGTGAATTATGGTGAAATTTCTTCAAAAAGGGTATTCATCACTAGACCATTCTTTTTTACAGTTTAAAACAGGAGCATGGGACAGGGGTTTTCTCATCTCTGGATTGCTCACCAGTTAAATAACTCTTTCTCGTTTGGCCCTCATAGGTGAAAAACCTTGAATGTCAAATCTTCTTTATTAGATTGCAGTTTTGTGGGAGGGACTCCACCTCTTTGTAGCCTGCAGAATCGCTTAACTGCTTCAGTTTTATGTCTTCAGCTTTATGTCTTCTTCATCAAAATAAGATTGACTGAAATGTTTTCTAAAGAGATTTTTTTTTTAATTCAGGATGAAAATGGTTTTTTAATGAATATTTATGACTACTTGTTGCCCATTTATAAATTATGAAGCAGAGGCTTTCCAGGAAAACTTGCATGTTTATCCTAAAAGTTGCAGGAGCTGTATCAGCTTTCCCAAATCTTCACACATTAGTTACTAGCAATATACTCTTATATGCAGTATTGTCAGAGATCTATCTTATGTGCATACCACTTTAAAGGACACAATTTTGAAGTTAGCCTGTCTAATCCTATTTCTTCCCACTTTGGAATCTTAATTAGAAGGAGATAAAAACCATCATTTGACTAAATTATTGTCTTGAATCTGTAGCAAAAGGTATAATCCGCAATTGGGCCAATTAGTGTACCCCATAGTTAGCTATGCTGAGGCAGGATCTTGATTAGATCTGACACCAGCCTAGTTCCCACTGTTGTTTTGCCAGGTATGATGGTCAGACTTCAAAGGGCTTGAGGCATCAGCAGGGCAAGGTTTGGAGGCCAGCTTAGGTCCGGTCGTTAATCTCTCTGCTAAAACCACAGCAGCCCTCGCACAAAACAAGCTTACACGACACAATCATGCGGTATTAAAGTTTGGGTTGAGTCATGCCAATTTGCCTTTGATTTTCTGATGATTGACTAAAAGATGGCTACATGACTAGACACATACTGAAAGTTTACTGATTAGGTAAGTTCCCCAAATATTTGAAATATTTTTTGATTTCTCAGTTAAGTGATATGACAACCCGTTCATCTTAATGCAGCTGTTCAGCAGAATTGTTCTTGAAGTGCTTTTTGCTTTCTTTGTACCTCTGAATGTAACTTTTATCAACATTTGATAAATTTTGTAGGAACATTATGTTCATAGTTTTCTTTGACAGAACTTTATCTTTGTTGTTCTAAGGCCTCCTGTGTCAAGACTTAAGGAATCTGTGGTTAAATTTGTTTTTTTCACTGCTCCAAATTTCTATGGGAACATTGTTTATCTTTCTTATTTAGGTACATTTATAATTACTCGCCAAAAGGGCATTTTCCCTTAATTATTTTCCACCTCACCATCAAGTAAAGCGCTGTTCTATGGCTGTGATTACATAAGTGTTCCTTTCTTTTGCAGTCTGATTTGTTCAAATATTGCAGTAACAGTGACATGTTTCCATTCTGAGAAAAGCCTAAGGCTGCTTTAGTATTATTCCAAATGATTGAAATTGCCATCTTGCTGACTTTCCCTTGGGCAGCTTAGGGCCTGTTTACTTTTGTATTTGTTTCACATGTTCCCTCTGAGTTTGGCTGGCAGGACATCATTACCTGGTTTGACAAGACAGTTGGAGAAGATTCATATTTGATTAACTCCCTTTGTTATTGTCTGGACAACACAAACCTCTGAAATTATCTATTTAAAGCTAAAACTCCTGATGCACTCAGATAAACGCTTGCAAATAGGAAAGTTTGTGAGGGTGTGTTTTTTAATTCCCTAGTTTCACTTAATTTCTAAGTCTTCAAGTAGCAGTCAATCATTAGACGTATAGAGGCTAAGCTTTTTCCTACAAGTTTTTTTTTTATTATAGTTTGTCTAATAAATAGTTGTTGTGCAAATACATTTTTTGTCAATATACAAGTTAGAGCAGCCAATATTTTTTTCCTAATGGCTACAACACCTGTGCAGCCCACCATAAAAATCTTTAGAAGCCAGCTCAGTTTGAAGCCAGGTGTCATATACAATACAAAGAATTGCCACACAGTAAAAAACAAGTTTCCAGAGCTTAAAGTACAAGTTTAGGAGTTTCTTTTCTGAGAGGTGTTTCCTAACAGGAGGGGAAGAAATTAGAGGAGCCCTGTGGCAGGAAAGTGGCTGGTTTCTCAGTGCCAGGCAGATGCAGTATGGTACTGTGGAGCATTCTATACTGCATTTTCCCCAAGGATATTGCCAGAGAAAAAGGCAATGTCTTTAGAAGGAAAACCAGCCACTGAGTCTATATAGAATTAAAAATAAACATATGATTCCAAAGACATTCAAATATTATCCTTTCTTCATCTAGCAGTAAAAGACTGTGAGAAAATTAATGATTGCCAAAATAAGAAATAATTGCAACTCCCGATATTTGTGTCTGTTATTTGTCCAACATTGGTACTTGGAAGATGACTTAAAACTCTCTAAGGTGGTGATTTGGGCCATTTAAAACAGGAAATATGGCTTAGGTAGCCTCCATCTGAAGTCTGTATTTCTGACTTTGTCTTCCTTTCAGTCTCTCTCTTTTCTTTGCTTATCTTAGACTACACTGTGGTAAACTTCTTATTTGCAAAAGGGCAGTGCAAGTGGCCACTGTTAAGAGATTATTTACCAAAACAGGTGGGTGAGACCGAGTCAGAGCTGATGTCTGCAGTGCTTCAGTGTGGTATCTGCATAGCACAGGTTTGGTCCTAAGGGGCTCAGGAGATGGCAGCATCACTGAGTGCCAGAAATGGGCTCCTGCAAACATTTCCTAAGTAATTATTCATCAGGAGCAGGTATAGAAACTGTCTTAGGCTATTTCTTCTGGAGGAACAAGTCAACCCTGTCCCCAGCACATATGGGATCAGTATATATTTAAAATACACATCCATGTCATACCAATTTCTACATTGAAGTGAGAATTAGAAAGTGGCAATAAGAACATCATTTCTTTTAGCTTTTTTTCTGAGAGAATTTGAGGCAGTCTTCATTAATGGCTGACCCTAATCTTGATTATATTCCTCAGGTATTTTTGGCTACTGTTAACAAAAAGAATCAGTGAGCCTGGGAGCTGACAAAAGGCAAAACACTGGTTTATTATAAATTTAAGTAAAGTGATAGTTCTCTAGCACTCATTCAGTAAAATAAGGAAAATAAGCTAACAAATGCTACAAGATACATGTTGCAGTACTGATGTATAGATCTTCATGTACAGACAAAACAACTCTGTATTTTGCAATTGTGCACTGGTGCCCTTACAAGACTTGACCCTCTGTTAGAGCTTTACAACCTCAAAATGGAACATTCTTTTCCCAAGCCAGCACTTGTGACTGCCTGGCTGCCCAGGGCCTGGAGCATGGATGAAACTTCCAGGTACTCCTGGTTTTCAGAGACGAGACAGAACCTTTCTGAAGTGTTACAGAAAGTGTATTTTTTCAATTTTCTCATCCCCATGTGTTTGAGAACACAATTACCCCTGGGGCTTGCATGGAAAACCTCTTTCTCCTCAGATGCATCATACCTGGCAAACTCTGGTACTGCATGTTCTGCTTGAGCTGGGGGACTCCAATGCAGGGAATTCTTCTTATAAAAGTAAACTTTCCAACTGAGAGAGGTAAAACATTGGAATAAAATTCAGCCTAAATTTTTACCAGTAAAACCACCTTTGCATTGATTTTTCCTGTCCATTTTTCCTATGATATTAGTAAAGACATTACCACTGGGTTATTTAAAACTGGTTGAAAAGACAGTAAATATAATACTAATAATTATAATATTAACATTTTGTTCATCTGAAATTAATAATACTACAGAAAAGATTCTCCTGCAAAACTAATTCTGTCATAATACCAAGCTCCATTTTGCATTATTTCATCTAGTAGCCAGTTCAGGTTCTCTTTACCTGGTATGGTGTACTTCACTGAATTGTTTTGTCAGATGCTGTCAAGCCAACCTACCATTGTTAAAGAAAATCAAACTAAATCATTTTGGCATGAGCCTTCCAGGAATAAGGCACAGAATATGAAGGGTTTGATGAAATCAAGGATTTGATTTCAATATTGTAAAAGACTGCCTGTCAAAAATGTATTACATTCTTTCAAACAATTTTGAATAAATATACGTGTTTAAAATTGTGACAGTGCAATTTAGCTAAAGTTTTGGGAGAGTATTTTTAAATTATAATAACTTGAGGTGAAACAATACTTGCAGTGCTCCTATTTGAAAAGAAAAACCCTCTGAATCTTATTGGTACACTGGACTGAAATCAAGTGATCAATTTTATACAATATATGGAATTTCAGAACACGTATCTTGTGCATGTGCAGAAGAATTTAATTTGAAAATATCACCTTCTTATTGTGTACTACTGAATAATGTAAATTAAATTATTTATTTTTTGTCTGTAGGCAAATATAGGAAGATATTGTTAACTCCTAGGTTTCATGGGAAGATTTGTAATATCCTGAAATTTATTTAAGAATTAGTTTTGTTTTATGGGTTGTATAACAGTATAATGTTAGACTGTTGAATTGTAGTTGAATTGAATTGAATGAGAGTTCCATTCAATTTTTCAGAACTTTAACCCTTGTAATACAGTACCTGTGCAGTTTCTTGTTCATAAACAGAACTCTTTCAACAGAACTTATTTAAACAAATAATTCTGATGTTTAGAAATATTTATGCCGTGTGTTGTTGCAAGGGAAGAACATGCACCACAAAGTCATTAATGCCATGAAAGGTCACTTGTGCATATTGTAATGGGCTGCTCATTCTCAGGATCTGTGCTAAGGGTCAGTGTTGCAGCATGAAAGGGTTTGGCCTGTTCAGTCTGTAAATAAATGGGTCAACTTTTCCTATATTTGCCCAACAAGTAAAGTAGTTGACATATTCCCACTTTCTTACTATTAGAAGACAGAGAGACTAAGGACATCTTCTGTAAAAATGTTGGGTGATAAAGATTAAAAAACTCTCTACAAGGGTTGTATTATTTACTGAAGCAGTAGTATTTTTTAGACAAAGGTCTATGGGCTTGAGTTAGAAAGATATTGATGGTCTTTGAGAAGCAAAAAGAGTTAAGCCCCATATTTGTTGTAGTTCTCAGCAGGAACTGAGTGCCAATCCATTAAAAGCTCTTTAAAGTATCACAAGTGTTGATAAAATTAGGATATCAGGCTGTTACATGGTAAAACAGCTCTCTGGTTTTCTGTATCCCTGTAAATTCAGGAAAATAAAAAGGAAAGCTGAGAGGAAGTCAGATTTTCTCATCCACAGGTCTTCATTGTACCCAAACCTTATTGACATGCACTGAACTTCAGGGCTCTTAGTGAAAGGAATGAGGGCAGGAGGATTTCACATGTCCACGTGCAAGATGTGCAGCCATCTGGATCTCCTTGTCTCAGTACTGTTTGTTACGGTTCTGGTTATGGATCTTCAGGTAGGAAGTGATTCAAAGTACTCCCTGAACTGGGAAACTGGAAAATAGCCCCACCTAATACTTGTAAAGGGTTAAAATGGCATTTTGTTGGTAAACAGAACAATGCTGCCAAGCATTTGCCAGGACTAGTAATATACTTCAACAAATTTCAAATGTTTTATTGTAACTTTGGAAATTCAAGATTAAGTGTTAACATTTCCAGTCTTTTGAAAATATTAATGGTTTTGGATGGCCATAAATCTGTAAGGAAACCACAAATTTATAGTTTTGTTAAATTTTTCACCTATACAGAAATTGTTCCATATCATTTTTCTGATCTATTTATTTTACTGTTTCACAAAAAATATTACCCTTTATTGAACTGTTAACATACAGGAACTTGGGGTTTTAAATTATTTTTTATTGAGAGCAAACTGGTCTTATTACTCTCAGTATGAGGGACTTAATGAAAGTGCCAAAAGGAGACAGGAGGAAAAAAAATATACATACACTGCAAAGTACTGTAGCTGAAGAAAAAATGTTCCATAATCGTTGTGCAAATACTGCTTTTTGCTTTGGCTAAATTACGGGGTATTATTTGCAACTAAATTCCAGAGTACATTTTATTCTTATGTTTCTGGCCAAGAAAATTGTGCAAAAAGTAGATTATCATAAGGAAAATGGGTGAGGACCACAGTGCCCAAGGTGTAAGTAAAGTTAGGTTTGGGTAATGTGGTCTTTACTGCTCTCTTTCTCACAGTTGTTTTAGTGGTATGGTTTTGATTTTATTTTTATTTTTCTTCATTATATTTTGTATGGTTTTCAAAGGATTCTGTATCACACAGATACAGGTAATGTAATTTAAAGTTTCTTATTGGATGTTGAAAACCAATAGCTTTTGAAATATTGAGTGAAACTGTAAATAAAAACATTATTTATTGTAGTTAAAGTGGTGTTTCTGGCCAGCTTAACGCTGACACCGTATTAGCCCCCTTCAGAATGAATGGCATTAATGGAATTAACAGTTCTGCTTCCTCCTTCCTTCTGAAGAAAGTAAGCAATCATTGTATAGTGTGCAATAATTAAAGCTTTTTATTAACGTCCATAAATACATAAATAAATAAAGAGAATTTGGGTGCCAATTTACACCAGTCATAGGCTGCTTGACTTTCAGAAAATCAGCTGGTAGCACTTGCTGGAAATGGTTCACTTTAAATGCCTCATTTCAGGTATTTAAGGTTTGAAAAAACTGTATTTTTAAGCTTATGAAAATACAGTCTACAGGCTCTTCATCTACTTTTTTCCTGTTTGAAGTTTGTTATAGCCCAAATTACTCAAGAATTCACTCTGATGTTCGTAACCTCATGTTTACAAAACAGTTGCTAAATGGACTTACTTTTTTTTCTTGTATTAAACCAGTAATCTTTGAGTAGTGTCTGCTTGAGTCTTGTTGAAAAGTAAAAGCAGAAAACAAAGAAAACCAACTAGTTTGCTACTTTTAAGTGGGAGGATATGAGCATTGCTGCACAGGAGAAATCCACTTCATCTTGCATCTAAACCAGCACTTGCTATTCTCAAAATAACCTTGCTGCTCGATAGTTAAAGTTTTAAGATGTTTAGCAATCTTTGCTAAGGCAGAGAGACAGGCTTTGTGTGACCCACATGGGAACGTTTGAGGTGGAGGATTTGGCCATGGTGGCTGAGGGGATTTCTTGAGGGGATTTCTGAAGTCTCTGTGATACACCCACAATATCTGCTGGGCGTTTGAATGTGGGTGAGCTTGTGAGCAAAACATTCCCCATGTTGGGTGAGGAGCTGTTCAGTGACCTGGAGCTGGGCTGGCTGCAGACTGTGCAGCTGGAGCAGGAACTGTGCACTCTGCAGATCCACTTGGGCTCTGTGAGTGTTCTCAGGCAAGGATTGCACTGCTCCAGGATAGCTCAGGTTTTGGACATCCACCCTTAGCCACTTTTCTTTGTGAACCAACACACAAGTAGATGAACAAGAGCTGAGCAAAGCAAGTCTGCTTGGAGATGTAGCCCCAGCTGGTCCCCAGCTGGGTATCCAGTATGTGAAGTATAGAATAAACACATCCCCGGCCACTGGAGGTGCCAGATGTTACAGCTGAGCAGCGTTTTCTTTCAGGCTCTCTATTATGTGCAGTTATCCATTGGTTTCATCTCTTCTCTCATTGATTTATTCAAGACTTAGTAATGTATTGCTTAATCAATAAACATTGTAGTCTCTGGAGACAGATATGTCTCTGGTCTGCCATCTAAAGCCCCTGAAAGCAGCACCATAAACTTGCTAATCAACACTTCTCACCTTTTGGTGTAAGGCTGTGTAATTCTGGGCAGGTTACAGGTTTTCTGTGCTGCCTCAAATGCACTTTCACAAAAATTTTTCTACCAGAAAGTGGTGTGGCAGGAGTTACATCAGATTCTTTTTTTTTTTTTTTTTTTGCTATAATAAAGGGAAAAATGGTTCTTCTTCTAGGATGACTATTTATTAAGAGATGCAGTCCAGTATGAAATGTGTAATTCTTGATGCTGTTAAAAAAAAAATAATAAGAATGAAGTCTAGTACTTGTATTTAGATGTGATCCTCAATAGTAGAGTAGCCATGGGCTGTTTATGCTTGGTCTACATCGTCTAGACTAAAAATAGCCTTCCTGTCATTTTATTGGCAAAGTTTTAGCTACTCCTTTAATTCCATTTAAAAATGGATAGAGAGAAAGCATAAATATTGAATGTGTGCAGATATTTCAGTAATTAAAATATTTCTGATGCTTTGGAGAGCTCTATAATTAAATGGAATTCGTTTGTTGTTTAAAGAGGCATTTCGTAAATTAATATAATATTATGTTATAATATTATGTTCATTTTTGTATTTGTATCATTAAAGTACCTACTTTTAAATAGCCATGTATTAAAATATATTTGTTTTATTACTTTCCTGTTTAAGTTTTATTCTTTTTAGGTTTCCTTTACATTTTGATATTACTGGTGAGATATTTCATTTCTCATCAGTTAAATGGGAAGCCACATTATTTATGGTTTTTCTATTAATAAAGTGAGTTTTTGCAGAATAAGTCACTGCTGCCTGCTGAAATCCTCAGCAACAGCCTGAAAACTTCAGGCTTGTTATGTTAAGGTGTTTGAAAACCTGTGGCAACAAGGAAAGAAGTGGCTTTTTTGTGTTCTGTCTGTCCCACAAAAGCATGGGCTACTTTAGGAACCTTCAAGGCCACAGTTACATTATGGAAAAGACAGTTTTGAGGTGGAGGTGGATCTGTGTTGATTTTTTATTGATCTGAAAAGGGCATTATGACTTTGAAAAAGTCATGAAAATTAGATTCAGGTTACTGAAATTTCCCCAAACCTACAAAGGAGAATTTTTTACTGTGTTAGTACAGTAAGGCTCTAATGTAGAAATGTTACAGTGAAAGGATTTTGTCAGTGGATTACCTGTAATTTTTATATAAAAAGCACTTTTTCCTCTGTCTGAACTAAAATTCTATTTGTACCATGGTCTTTTCTACTTCTGCTTCTCCTTTTTTGTTCATCCATACCCTGGTGTGTATTTGCATCCTTTAGGACAGTATTATCCTGCACATTCAGTGTAGTAGTCTGTGCCCACACAAACAGGAATAACTGGAATACTTTCTTGCAGCTTCTTTGATTTTTGTTGTTTTTTGTTTCTCGGGTTTTCATCCTGAAATTGATCCCAAAAATCAGCAATTATTGCAGTCAGATGCAATTGAAAGGAACTTCTGTTAACTGCTGCTTTTAGGGAAGGTTGGTGGTGCTGTTAAAAATGAGAAGATGAAAAGAGAGGCAATGAATATTGTAGTTTTTACTTTAAGAGCATCCAAAGTAAAGTAAATAGTTGTAATCTGTCTGTTGCAAGTGCATAGCACTGATATAGGGGGATATCAGTTT
Source organism: Lanius collurio (assembly GCA_020086605.1). Classification (NCBI taxonomy): domain Eukaryota; kingdom Metazoa; phylum Chordata; class Aves; order Passeriformes; family Laniidae; genus Lanius; species Lanius collurio. The sequence continues at coordinate 48,900,746 of JACBWW010000004.1, forward strand.
TCAGAAGTCATAATTAAAACAGAGTACTTACTACTGAAAATTATGCATGACTGGAGTATATTTATGCATAGTATATTTATGCATACAATCTAGACTTCTGGTAAAAACACCTATAAATAAAGTAGAATTTGTACAAAGCCAAGGATAGTCCCTTAGTGATTGTTGTTATTGTGAGCAGTATCACTGTTTCTATGACATTATTAATATTCAAACTATAAGAGGCTTACAACTTTTTTTTTTTAAAGAAAAAGTATGATTCTATACAAAATTACATTCTTAAAAGATTTAATGTTCCCAACATAAAAAAAAATATTGTTAAATCACTTTCTATCTTGAAAAATCAAACCAGCTATTCTTGTTTCAAGTTTCATCTAATATATTGTTCCATATGGTTGTATGATAAACACATTATTCCTTGAACAGGAATTAAGAGTAAAGCTGCCAGGAAGGGGTTTTGTTGTCAGAGTAGTTCCCGCCTCATGTTTTGTAAGAGATTTCATGGTCCTATTGTAAAGAGTGGATGATTTAAAACATGTTCCCAAGATAAACTTTCCCATTGTCATTAATGAGAATGGATAATACTGAGTGACAAGTGCATTAGGAATGACACAGAAAGAGCTGTTAGATTTGTCAGAGCGTATCACTTCAGGCAATGAAACTTGAGGACATTCTCTTTTAGCGATTTTTTGCTATTTATTTAGAGAACCAGGGATTGTGATTGCTCACACAGGTGGATTCTACTGTTTAGTTCATCAAATATTTAGGTACCTTTGGAGAGGTAAAGGTGACAAATATGAGCATTATACTCCACTGAGAGGGGCACAAGTGGTTGCTTTGCTCACAAGTAATTCATCAAAATTAATACACCTTTTACTTGTTTTTAAAATGTTTATTTGGTAGATAATTTTTTAATTTACAGTATTCTTTCTGAATGGGAGTCTTTTAAGTTATATAATAAGAAATGCTCTGAACTGTCAGAGTAAAGCTTCTGGGATAAAGAAGCCTAAAATTAGGACACTATACATGTAATTTACATTGACTTAAAAATTGTATTTCTCCATAGAGCAAGACTTTTTAAATATTTATCTCGGAATAATTAATAATGTATGACTTTTTGTGGTGTTTAAAATCCTTCCAAACTACAACATGCCTATCAATTTCCATTTTGAACATGCAATTGGTCACTTTTTCGCCTTGATTCATCTTGCCTGGCTGCCAACCAAATTTTGCCTCTGTGTACCTTCTTGACACTAATAATGACTGAGTTTCTGTTCGTTTGCGTGCAAGATTTCCCAAGCGGCAGTTTGGGGCTGGGATAAACTATCTATCACCATTGCATACAACTAATCTGCCTCAACCAAACCACCCAGTGATGGAAATTGCATTTGACAATTCACCTCTCCTTGGCGTGCCTGAGGTGAACATAGCTACAGACCATCCCCGGAAGGGCAGAGCAGCTCCTCCATATGTTGGGGAGGATCCTTTTATTTGTGTCAGGAGACTTTTAGCCAAGCATGTATAGGCAGAGATTATTTTTTTTCCTAGACTTCCTTGTTTGCAGATGTGTTGCTGCTGCTTTCTCCTAACCAAAGCATTTTGGTTTTGTGAAGCATTTGGTGATCTTTATTTCAAGAAAACTCTTCCTTTGAGATGAACGAGGGCAATACTGGATGTATAGGAGATAAAAATTCAAGAGGGATTTGAAACAGAAATTATTAGTTTTTAGAACATTACGGTATTATCAGACCAGTAGTGCTGGTCAAACATCAGACAAAGCACCTGTTACTCTGTTGACCATTGCCAAAACTTACACCTGCTTGGAGCATTTGGGTTACACAGAACCTGAGAAAGAATGGAAAAAGCAAAATCATCTGTCATATAAGAAATCTTTTGGGTTTTTTTTTTTTTCCAAATCATAAATTTATTCATGTTGTGTATAGTTACTGGTTTAAAAACCTGTCCGTACAAATATGATCTGACAAAACAGACCTTTTATTTCTGGGTAAGGTTACTCAAATTATCTTCAGAATAAAAAGCTTTCTAGGGTTTCTTTTTGCTAAGTGTTGTCCTTTTTGTATGAGTTCACTTTTATCATAATATTTTAAGTAACAGCCTGTGTCAAGAGTGCTGCTTTTCATTAGTGATGTGTATCACTAATTCTTCACAGATACAATTAATTTTTCAAAGGCAACATCTCTGAATAGTTAGAGTAATAAAGTTGTATTTCTAGATAATTTCTTTGTAGTTTTCTTCTATAGTTTCCATATATTGAGTAAAAAGGTGCACTGTTTGGATAAATAGGTCCCTTCCAACTCAAGATATTCTCTGATTCTGTGATAATGCAGTTGGAAAACACTGAAGAATTCCACTCTGGGATATGTTTTGATTTCTCACTGGTTTGTGTAACCACATGTTTTTGCTGTTGTTTTTGTATTTTAACAGAAGTACAGAGATTCCCCAGTCAACTTGTCCTTTCAAATAAGTACAGCCCATTCCATTTGCTGAAAAGGGGAGTGGCAGTGGCACACTCATAAAGGCATGACTATCAGCCTAATTTTCTGTCTCACACAAGTCATACTTTTCTCCTTAAAACTGAAATACATTTTTTAAAGTACTTTCATTCAGCAGATTAAGTTCCAACTGAATTAGCTATCTTTTTGAAATGCTTGACAGCTGAATGTTGTACATGTATCTATTTTAGTTGGGGGGGAGGTGAAATAATATGAGTGTCCTGCTTTCTGCAGCATTTCCAGCCAACAAGTGCAGAAGAATCAGCATCCTTTTGAATGTATAAATCATTAATTTTAAGCTGCTCTGAAGGCAGGAAAGAATAACTCAGCCACACAGCCATGCTCAGTTCACTTGTTATCGTAGCAGTACACTAAATCTACCCTTAATTTGTGTCCTGCTTTCCATATTTGTTCATTTACTTGTTTTAATTGATTTTGTTCTGATCCTTTTTCTTTTGAGTGTGTCTCTGGGCCACAACACAGTGCCCTGTGTAGGTGCTGGTCTCTCTAAACCAGCTGTCATGGGGACAGAAAGCAATGTCACCATCTCAGACCTGGCAGCCCAAGCAGAGCACTTACCTACCCACAGCTGTTTGCATCGTATTGCCTTGACATGTTCCACTCATTTGGGGTAGCTGTTTGGTTTCTGGATAGTTCCAGAACTATGTTTTTGTTCCCTCTGGTATTAACCATGACTTCTTGAAAAATAACTTCTTAAATTTTAGTCAGGATTTGAGATTTTCTCATGTGTTCTGTCCTGTGTGACATCAAAGCTTTAGGCTATGACTTGGCATAATGACCTTCCTCATGTATAATAGTTCTTGTGCACATCAGAATGAACATTTGTCATACAAAAATGAGACCTTTCTCAAGACTCTGCTATTGCATATTAAATACATGCACTGGTTTTCTTGTCCATTAAGCAATATTAAAGGGGTTTGGAGGTGGCAGATGTGTTCCATCCTGTTACCACTGCCCTGCCAAAGGAATTGAGGGAGAGGGATTTGAATTTTTGGGGTCTGCAAATTCATCAACAGTAAAAAAGTAAAGGAAAAATATTATATCATTTTTAAGATAGCCAGCAATCTTTTAAAAATATTCAACACGTAGAATTTTAATAATTTTGTCAATCTAATTGTACACTGAATTTTTTTTCTGTTGTCTTCTCACACACAGTTATGCCCTTCTCACCAACTAGTTCTAGCCTTAGGATCTCTAAATGTACTTATGTGCAATGTCATTGAACATTACATTTTAGGATGAAAATGCAGGTATTTGTAAATCTGGTCTGTAATTCAAGAAAGGCTTCCTCATCAATTTCCATACCTACAGTGTGGTTCATAACACCTTTGTTATTATAGAAGCAATAAGAGACCATTACAGCGCCTTTGTATTACAGAAGCATAACTTTTAAATCCTCTTGAAATTAAATTATTTCTTTCAGAGACTGAAACTAGAAAAGTCTTTTAAACTTCTTCAAAACAATAGTAATTCTTATAAAAGACAGCATGTAATGCTCTCATTGATAAAGCTTTATGCATCATTGTTCCTTTGAAAAACACTTCATAAACCACAGATAAATGCAATTCCTGAGATAGGGCAGATGTTTGGAAAGTGTCAATTCAGACTTTCAGTTGACTAAAGACCTTACGTCTTCATCAAGAGAGCTACTGGAAAACACTTAATTAGCAATATTCTTACTACAGCTTTTAATGTTGGGACGTACTTTTCATACAGTTTCAACCTCTGTAAAAATGGAGTAAATATAACTAAATGTAAAGGGCTAAATCAGGCGACATGGGCAGCAGTTGGGATGTGTATTTGTTATATAATGCTGTTTATCTCTGAGCTGTGATCACTGCTTTTTGGCTGATGTTCCCATTCATCCCGTATTCCTCTTCACTTCCCTCCTTCCTCATCTTTGTTTTAAAAACCCTGATAGGAAGATCTTCCTCTTCTTGGAGACTGGATTAGATCCTCTCCAGAAGTCCCTTCCAACCCAAACCATTCAATGATTCTGTGATTCCTACAAAGACACGAAATATTGGAATGCCTTCAGCAGCTGGATTGGTGCCTTAGCTTCTTTACTGCTACACTTGATTAGTAACCAAACTCTTGGCTGGCTATTAATCTGAACTCATTAACAAAAGAAAGCCTGATAGTCAGTCTTATGTCCTAGAGATTCAAAGGAGGATTCTCTGTCCTCTGGGATGGAAGTTCAGCTGACTAGCAGAACTTCAAATCAAGCTGCTTCAAATGCTGTGGGCACTACCACTGACTATTTTCTGAATTCCTTGGCAACAGAGAGTCCTTGTGACTTAATAGTGTTGATTTGCCAAAAGAAATGCAATCTCTGGTTGGAAAACTACTGTTTGATGAATTGTTTCATTCAGCTACACAGTTGGTGATAGATCCACATAACATTAAAAATTCTAGGCTTATATTTAGGTGTCTTTGATTCTTCACAGAGCCCATGAAGACAAAGACACAAAAAAGCTTTTGCACAGACTGAAACCTGTTCCTCATGAATATTCAAAGAACTGGCTTCAATCACACAGAAGAGAAAAAACATATCAATCCAACCACTTTTATTGATACTACTAGTGATTCAGGTGTTTCATCATGCTGCCTTTCCTCCTTTCAGCACAAGTCTGAACAATTTCTTATTTCTGGGTTGTTCACCTTCAGTCTTGTGCTGCTTTAGCACTTATTTTGGAGATCAGTCTATTTATACCATCAAACCTTGCTGCAGATTATGTAAAACAGATGACTTACAGACACTGTCACCATTACTTAGTTCATTTTGTCTTTCTGCTGTTACACAGTGCCCATGTCCTGTAATGTTTAGGTACCTTGGCTCCATAAAACTGCTTCAGAAGAACACAAACCTATTGTCAGTGGGAGTGAGGAAACGCCCAAGAGATGAGGAGTCTTCCTGTGAAGGGTCTCTCTATCCACAACAGAAAGTATGTTGGTCTGCCTTGAATTTATGGTTCATTGGCAAGTTCAGATCGAGAATGATGATTCTAGCATCTCTGCCCTCATTTTTAAAGAGTATTTTTGCTGTCTTTTGATACACAGGACGTCTGCTTCTGTGTGTCATCAGAGATAAGTACATTCCATAGTGAGTCAAGACTGTTGTTGTTGGACTTGTCATAGTTCCAGAAGTTTTTCCCAATGTACTTGCAAGTGGCCGTTGTTCATTTGAATTAGATACGTCCTTCTTAGGAGACAAAAGGCTGATTGACAAGGAGCAATCAAGATACTGCCTGTCATGCTGCACCTTGGACTGTGCAGGAGACCTTAGACCCAAGGGTGAACAGTCAAGGTGTGCCCTCTGATGTCTGGGCTCTCAAATGTATTAGGGCAAGGATGGATAAAATTGTCATAAGACCATGCCTTCACCAAGATAGGTTTCAGACTAGGAGCCTGGGTAGCTGAGGGTCTGGCTTTTCATTCTATCATTCCATCAGAACATACCAGGCAGTACACAGTGTCCTGTAAGTGACAGCAGGTCCCAGGTGTGCAAACCGAGTTTCCTGTACTCAGGCACTTCCATTCTAAAAGCAGTTATTGGCATTTGTGAAGCTCTGTTGTTCAGTCATAGACACACACATGGAATATACTGGGTGTTTCTATCTAATGTGGAGCAGGTGACCTCTGGATGGGAACACTGCCTGTGAAGGGGTGGTCTGCTGAATGCCACATTCTGCTGGGCCTGGGCTGGGGTGTTTCATAAAAGCAGAAGGGCTATGAGCCACTTGGCTGAATAGAGGTCACAGAGAAACAGCTGTTTACCAGATCTCTGTCCTCATTTGTTCCATCTTCCTTGCAGGAAGGTTCAGGGTTTTGGTATCCCAGCCCATGGCAGGCTCCAAATAACGGCACAAATGATGAAGGCATCTCACTGTTAAAGTACTCCCTTTTTCCTTTGCAATGAGGTTCCTTGTCATCAGTTGCAAAGGTGATCTGCTCCTCTGTTGAATGAACCAGGCTCATTTGTTTTCCTAAGTCTATCATCAAACCCTACATGTCTCCGCTGGATAAAAGTTTGCTCCCGATCTAATTCTTCCAGTTTCTCTCTCTCTCCCTTTCTTATAAAATGCCATTTTCTTTAGACTACCTCCTGCTCCAGCAGCCCCTCAGGAACCTTCAATCTTTTTCCTTTATATGGTTGCCTTCTTCATCTTTGCCAAGTCCCACAAGAATCAAAAACTTCTTATGCAACTGAGATAGATGCACAGGAAGAGGAAAACCCTTGCATTTTCTCCTGTTTCTTTTGCAAAAAGAGGAAGAAAAGGGAATAAAGTCAATGTCAGGAGAGAAAACTGGAGAAGAATTCTACAAGTTGTGTCTTTTGACCCTGTTTTCTACTACAGGTGAGACTGTGCAAAAAGAATTTAGTTGTACTGTAGAGAGAGTTACACACACACATGCACACACCCTGAACCTGCCTCCAGTCCTTTGGCTGCATCAAGAATAATATTTTACAGCTTCACTAGGAGGAGGCTGGGAGAGCTTTTCAAGCTAACAGTGCCAGTCCTTATCTTCTTAAGCAGACAACAGTCAGTGACTTGCTGTGTTAGGATTTCATCCACATAGCCTAAGTCTTTGATTGGTTCAGCATATGTATTCTATGAAGGAAGAGGTTTTGATAGAAGAGGAAATTTTTGAAAGAGTCTAATTGAGACATTTTATGAATTTTCACGTGCAAAGCATCTCAAACCCAAGAAGAGAAAACAAGAAATATATTTCACAGATAGAGAGTAAGTGCGCTGCTGTTTAAGATATTGAAAGTGATGTTAAATTGCAAGGAGCTTGACAATTGAGACAGGTGGTTTGTGTTTACTTCAGCAGGAAAAAAATGGGATAATAGAGGGCTAGAACAAACGTTGTTGTTCCTAACCGAAGCACTGGACTAGAAAAATAATCTTTGCAGTAATGTTTAAAATATGTCTGGATTCATTGAGATGATGAAGAAAAAGATTGCAGAGAAATAATTTAGGTCTTGACAATGGAAACAAAATACACAGACCAAGAAGAAAAGTTACGCATTAGGGATGTTCTATGGGAAGAAATATTGCTTTCTTTTTTAATTTTTATGATGTTGTTTAACATTTGAGAAATGAACGGTAACAATCTGAGTTTGCAGTGTCTAAGTGCTAGTGTTACATTATTATGAGCTATTATATTATCTCTTTAATTAAATCACACCCACTATTATGTAAGTCATGGATCTGTTCAGGGATTTTTGATGCTTCCATTTCTTGTTTTGGTTCCTTGTTTTGACTATCAGTTTTGAGCTGTTGAGATCTATGCAAGAATACTGCATCTACCCTGATTGTTAATGTAAATTTGACTGAGGTCTCATCTGATTTGGAAGTACAGTTTCCATGAAGAATGACACACAACAGCCAGTGTCAGCTGGATCTATGTGTCCTGGTAGCCATAACATAAATTGCTCATAAAAAGCCAAGTGACATAAACAAGCAATGCAGTTGATTTGTGTCTTGATTGGCCTATAAATAACACTTGAAGTGTATGATGTCAGAGCCCTGTGGAGCAGATGATATAAGAGCTAGCAGGAATATCAGACTGAGCCCTGAAGAATTCCATACAGCTGCCTGTACCCAGTGGCAGAGGATTGCCTTACCAGGCTGAGGTTCATCTTGGGCATGGATTCCAAGGTATTCTAGTTCAACACTGTGGCTCAGCCTGTTCTTCTGGACTTCTGCCTTTAGAGCAGCTGTGTTCTGACTGTATGCAGTTTCCACAGTCATTACTCTGGTGGCCTGCATGAACACTCTCATGCTCAGCTTTGTCTGAAACTCAGATAAAGGCAGAAAGTTGTCTAGAATGTGAATCATTTGTCATTGCATGTTGCAGTGGGTGGGAGGAGCTAAGTCACTAAAGGTTCTTTTGGGTGGAAACATTTCTAGGCTGTACTAGTTTTTCCTCTAATCTGTAGAGCATAAATTTAGTGAGAGGTAACAGTGTAAGAAATTAACAGGATCTGGGCTGACAAGGCTAAACATCCTTGGGGTAAGGAAGAAAAGAGAAAGGAAAAATAAGGGGTTCGGTGGTTCGTAGTAAGGAGTTGAGGACAGAAGAAAACACAACACAGAGAAAGTAAGTGAGAATATGGGCAACAATAAACTAGGTCTTCAATTAAGATTATTAACTCTATAATAGGTTTTTCATTCTTTTTTTGTGACAGAGGCAAGGACGGTTTTTAGGTCACCCTTGCCTAGCAGAAAGGCAGTGATTGTAATTCATTGAAGACAAGGTGGGTGGTATTTTTAAGATGATGCAAATAGCCATAACATTTAAGGATGCTTGTTCTGCTCAGATGTCTTGGTTCGTCTAGTAAATTTGTCCAGATTTGTCAGATCCGTAGAAAAAACAAAGTGCTGTCTCAGTGGTTTTAAATTAATTTGTGCTTGCGACTGGGATTTAACAGTTCCTTTGAAGCAATTATTATTTTAGTACAAGTGTATATGAGATGCTACCTGTCAATGAGTACCTGGGGAATCCTCAGTATGCAGATCACTGACCTGATAAACTGAAGCAGCTCCAAGGGAGTTGTTATGGTCTGTCGCATCAACGAGTATTTAGGGACTCTTTAATATGTGGATTATTAGGACAGTAAAAACGTCTGCAGCCCATTGTGTCAGTGCAGCTGTTCCACATGAGTGTTATTGCACAGCCTCATAAAATGTGGTAGAAAAGAAGTTGACTAAGCTTATGTAGTAGCCATGGTTTTGCATTAAACAAGTGGACTTTTGTAACCTTTACCTGGAAAAAAGAAGCTCGGGCATTAATGCTCATACTAAACTAGTTGAGTTTGGAGCCTGCGTTCATAAAAATTGCCATTTTTCAATTACACATCAAGTGAACAAGGAATTCCCATATTGAATTCTGTGCTGATTAGTTCCCTATTTTTTTATCTGCAGTGTAGGAAGTAAACAGCAAAAGTAGCAGAACTGTCTATCCCAAGAATAGGCCAGGAATAAATTATCACATAAATAACCCAATATTTTTAATGGTTTTATAAGATAAAGCAAATTTGCTACCTCCATGATTGGATCCATGTGTGAAGTTGGATTCTTCATATTGATTTAAGAAGTATCAGAGATTTGGGTTAGATTATGTCTTGATTTTTTTCTTCTTTGAATTTTCTTCTGTAATTGGAGAGATTTCTGGATTTCCTAAAATAAGATTCTGATCATATGGGCAGGAGTAAAAATGCTGTTAGTTAGACCTTTGTAACCTGCTATTGAAAGGCAAAATTTGAAGTTGTGTGAGAGATTTATACAGGAAAATATTCATGATACTCACAAAGTCTTGCTTTATCATCTTGTGTGCATCTTCACTAAATCAGATAAACTTTATTTATTTGGTTTATCTTTTGTTTATTCATTTATCTTATCAGCTGTACTTGCTAGCATAGTTAAAAATGATTTTTGGTTTTTTGGAGCAGCATTTCAGAAACTGTTAAAAATGCTGAAATATAGTAAAAATTTGTATTACTCAGGAATAACTTTGCTTTTTGTTTGACACAAATTCGTTTTTGAGTGCTGCATCAAGGAAATTAGTTTCACAGGTCAGACAGGCTCCGTGTCAGGATGTGCTCCAGTTTGGTATCAGTCACTGTTGTAAATTAAGAAGTTTAGCTGATTCAATGTTTTACTGTAATATTGCTATTTATTAAAATGTTGTGTGCCTCAGAAGAAATACATAATAAGGTAATGTAGATGACAAAGCTACGAGTGTGTAATGAATACTATAAATATGGAATGTAGGTCCAAAGTTCTTCATTTTTAAAGAGCTATTGCAATTTTTGTCTGGATTTTTTCCTGTAGATAATTAATATGAGAAAATGCTGAACTCCAGCAGAAAAAATTTAAATGGTGTTTACTTTCCTGTGTATTTACATCTAAAGGGATGTTGTATAGATGAAGCATGAAACTGCAGGTTTTGATGTCAGAATTTTAAACACGATTTTTCCATTTGTCAAAACCTAAAATAAAAATGTGGTTTTTAAGTACATGGCCTAAAACTGCTGAAAAGCTGTCGGGTTTGTAGTGGTCCCTCCACTGCTCCATATCTGTCCCAGGGGAAAGTGTGGGATACAAGAAGTACACATTCATGCTCGTACTGTTGGAAGAAACCCACTCTAAACATCCTCAAGGAGTCTGTACATTGTTCCCAAGTGTTCAAAACACATCTTAAGCCTAATGTTTTAACTGAACAATAGAGAGAGAAAAATAATGTGCCTTTCTTACAATGCTTTTAAAAACAAAATCTGATTCCATCTGTTGTCATTCTTCGTGCAGTTATCCAGAGTAGTTCAATCTATTTTCCAGTCAAATTAACACTGAAATAATTATGCAACTGCAGAGTCAGTTTTATAACTGCCAACAGTGGCTGGATTTGGGAGCTTTTTCCCCAGTTTGTTAATAAATTAAATTTGGATTTTGCCCTTTCTGAATTCAGACTTGAGAGGCTGAAGATGTAGTGATAGCATTTTAAGGACTAAATGCTCCTATTTTTTTCCTCTTAGACTGAGGGAAGATGTGAAAGGCAAAGGCTTATTATGAAGAGTTGTCAGCATAGGTTTACACTTTTGATCTACAGTGAGGTTCTCAAAGTTTCTGGCATTACATTTCTTATTTGAAAAAATATTCCATTATGTCTATTACTGACACTTTTAGAAAAATAAGTGTCATAGTAACTGCCAAATTAAAAAATAATAGATGGAAAGTAGGGACAATGAAATATTAGTAAAAATAACAAGTTACTCAGTCTGCTGGAATGATATGAAATTATCACATTAAGCACATTATCAGGGTAAAAAATGAGCAATCTGTATACATTACAAAAAATTTATTAATTTCATTAAGCAGACCAGATTCAGAACTTTTCCAGAGTCAGTTTATAATTACCAGTTTCTTGTGGACTTGATATTTAAATGAAAATTACTTATGTTTGCATTGTTATGTCAATGACAGTGATAAAATTGACTTAGGAGAGGTTAATCAATGTTCACAATGAAATTCATGCAAAAATGCATTTCACTGTATGTTGTATATTCAGTGTATATTCAGTGGGACAGAAAACCTAGACTTTGTATTTTTTGTAGTTTTCTGTCTTTTGAAAAGATTTAAGTAACTTTGTTCATAAATGGAATTATTTATTTCAATTTAGTAATTTGGACCTCAGTGTCACTCTTCTATCAAAAAGGAAAATACAGATCCCACAATCTAATTACAGCTGGAACTTGTAAAGTCAAAGATTAGAAATTTACTCTATGAAAACTTATCTATTGCAAAATGGGAAATAACAGTAAAGAAAACAATTCCTTTGCTGGTTTATAGCAGATATTAATAATTGTTTTATGTGATTACCTATTAAAGAATACTGATTATCTGAATGGTCTAAAAAAGAATGTGGTTTTTTTCACTCAGATAATTTTTAACCAAAATGCAGAGTAAAACCAGATGGATGAAGCCATTATTTGTAATAGCACTGAAAACAGCAAATGTTTCAGGATATACATGCAAGAAGTTTTTGTCAATATTATGCCACATATGAATAATTCATTACTGAAACAGTGCTACACTTTATAAATAAATAGCCATCTGCAGTATCATATGCCGTAATCCTACAAATACTGACACCAATGAGCAATGTTTTACATGTCACTAACTCAGCAGTACTGTTCTCATGTTAGTTCTAATTTAGAAAGAGTCTGTAGGCTAATCAGCAACTTCTTCAGGCCTGAATTCAGGATATTTAGTGTAAAAGTAACATCAGTTGTTGTATCTGCCAGGTGCCAATGATTGCTGTCACTTATTCTACCCAAGAAACTGGAAAGAATGAGGACATTTTCCATCAAAGGAGATGTTAAAATAGCATATTAACATTTGTGGTCACTTCTGCTTTGATTTCTGGTCCTTGGGATGTTAAAGTTCTTTGAAGTGTTAAATGTAAGAGCAAACAGTGGTGTGGGCTTTGTTTCAGTTCCTACTGTTGGATGGTCACTCCCTGTGGTGGTTCGTGCCTGTGGCCCACAGGTAGCCAGGCCATGACTAGGTATTGATCCAAAAGAAAAGGCAAAAATACTCTGGCCATCTGCCATGGAAAATGCAATTTTGGATGCTGTTGTCACAGCCAAGTCTGGCAGGATTGCACAGATGAATGTAGGCAATTTTCAGCAAGAGCATCGACAGGTTTAGTTTGGCTTGAAGTGACAATATTTTCCAAGTTAAGTGAATTTCCTCTTTAAATGAAATCACTTTGGTTACTTTTCTGTTGGATCTTTAATTAGTCTATGCCCAGAACCTGAACCATATGGGAGACTGACTGGTACTCCCAGAGACTGAGATTTAGGGCTTTCTGTGCCTTAATGATGCTGTGGCTGTTATGGCATGTGGTTTCACATAAATACGGAGCTGCAGCAGGGAGTTACAACTCACAAGTGCACTGCAAGTTCACACAACTTTATCTCACTACTATTATTTGGTCTTTGCCCTGGGGCAGGAGGAAGAAACTTCATTACACCTGCAGATGGTTCTGCCTCGGGGACAGCATATACAGGCCTGGTCATTATCTTACCCTCACTTTCCTTACATTTCCTTTAACTCAAGTAATGATTTAGTGTCCTGATGTAAAATAGTCATTTTTCATATCACAAATTTCAAAAATAGACTAGATCAGAATTTTAATGGTTTCAATTACTGCTGAAAGATTTCTTGGTCTTTTCCAGATATTTTGCCTTAATTTAGCTTTCATGCTGATTTCTCATTAGGTGGTTATCACAAAACTGATCTTTCAATTAACTTTCCAGTACTTAAGGTCTGCATCTGACAAATGATCATGGTGATAACACATTGTCAGTCAACTTAATGCATTAACTGTTTCAGAATAAAGTGCACAAATAACATGAGAAGAAGTGCTCCTCTGACTGGTTCTGAGTATGTCCATTCAAGCTCCAGGGAATCACAGTTGATATCCCTGACAGCCTTTCTCCTATTCCTCCCCACCCATCTTCTTTGTACCTTTGATCATGGGATAACTTTATTCCCAGAAGGTTCAGGGAATGTTCTTTTGAGACCACCACATGGCTTCTCTCCTCCTGGCAGGGAGCAGGCTTTATAACCCCTCCTGTCCAACAGGGGACCCTTGGACTCTCCTCTAAATTGATGATGCTTTGTGAGAAATGCTGTTTGAAACTCCCATAATGCAAATGCTCATGGGGAGAGGAATCCAAGGGAGAAAAGGGTAAGGTACCACCTTTATGGCTTCTGCAAGGCATGCAGTGACAGCAGCATTTGTGGATTGTGTTATGACTGAGGGGTAAAATCTCTCTGGGTAACATTTGTCCAGGTTTTCATAGAGTGCAGTTTGGTAGATAACATACCTTGAGAGTGAACCATTACAGGTAATTAATCTTTCTTTCTTCTATTTGTTAAACACTGTGCATTATAGCTTTAAAAAACGTTGAGAGTCATTTCTACTGAGAAATGAAAGCTGTAAAACAGGTAGTGATTTGAGGGACAGCTTTGTCATTCTCCCATGGATACTTGATCTATAGGCTGTTCTGTATAGCAGCAAAAGTACCATTTATGCAAATGAGGTGAAACAGCCTTTACAAGAGTTGAAGTTGCAGATCAGAGGTCTTGGACTTGTTTGTGATTGCATCTCTATGAAAGCCTTAACATTTGAAATGAAGTCCAAATATGAACCTGTTATTTGATAACTGCACTTCGCCATTGAATGTTGCTCTGAAAAGCAAGATGGCAAAATATCTAAATAATGTGTGTATTTCAAGATGGCTTCATTTCTGTTTGTGTAAGTGCAGAAATATATTTGTGTAATGTGTAATAGAGATTTTAATAAATGCTTGAAAATTGATTTCTTAATATGCTCATTATGTTTCTGAGCCTGCTAATTCTTTAAGGAAATGAAGAAAAAATAATGAAATTATGTTACACAGGTACTTAATTTTTTTTATCTCTGATACTACTCTGGTAATTAATGTCTGGTTTATGCAAACTAGACGATATCTCTTACTGGACACATTACTGTCAAGAAAATATTACTTGCCTTAATTATCAGTAATGAAGCAGGGATAAGCTGCTCACTTAGATATAATATATCTAATGACCTTTTCAGCTAAAGGTTATGATGAAAGGTATCAGTTTCACAAATTATGCCTCATTCAGTTTCTGGCCTTTGTCTAGATTAATGTTTGGAGGATGAGTTTTAAAGTCAGACATAAATTGTGTTTGGTGTTTAAAATTGATTTAGTGTCTTGCTTTTAGTACATCATTTTCTCTCTTATAAATTACACCAAGCCTCATTTTTATCTTCATGTTTTATTATGGAAGCCAATAGTTAAGTCTAGTCTTGTCTTATTAACTACTGCTGTGTATTTTGACAATAGTAACTGGCAGAGGAAAGCTCAAATAAGCCTTTTAATATGGAGGCATGTAATGATTTCTAAAAAGATTTTTTTCAGTTATGTTTGTTTTAAAAACTTTTTAATCAAAGCTTTTCTTCCCTGATTCGGAACATATATAATTTTAAAAATATAGTCTTTCCAAAGAGTTATTCCTGTTTGAGTCCATGACCTAGATGTGATTCAGATTTTTTTGCCTGATTCAGCAGGGACATCAAGAATTAATCTAACAGTTCATTTACTGAAGGATGAAACAGCTCAGTGATGTATAGGAAATTTTAATATTCCAGTGTACATGAGTACCTTATAGAAATAAGTTACATCTGTGGGATGTAATTCCTACATTCTGTCGGAATTCAGCAATATTGTGGTGCTTCTGCATTCAGCATACTTGATCTTGGGTATTTGAATGTAATTTAGGGAACAGTCCAAATAAAGGATCATTTGTATCTATACTGACATATGAAAGGAAGGTGTAGCATGGTCACACACACTCGATAAATGCCTTATTTACCTTTCAGAACTGCACATCATGAACAGAATGTCCGTGGATACATTTAAGTGTCACCTTCTATTCCTACAGCCAGAGTTTCAGTTGGCTCCAGAATATTCTGAAGAGCTCTCCTAAATAACTTAGCATGTGGTAGTAGTTAGGATAGATGTTTCTTAGCTCACATCTCAGTCTTCAGTAACCAGTCCTCCATCTTCTGACATACAGGACTGGAAGTGACAGAGTCCTCAA
>JACBWW010000004.1:48916467-48941467 GCA_020086605.1 Lanius collurio
GATTTCCAAGGAAGTGGTTGAGTCAGCCTCCCTGGAGGTATTTAAAACATATCCATGTGGCACTTGGGGATGTGGTTAGTGGTGGACTTGGCAGTGCTGAGTTAATGGTTGGACTCAGGGATCTTGAAGGTCTTTTCCAACCTTAACACTTCTGGGATTCTTTAAAGATCAGGAAAAATGAAAATTTTCAGTATGTCTTTGAGATGTATTTATTATGTTCCTTATTGTACAGAGGGATGCTACTTTGTGTTCTGCTGTCCTTGTTTCTTTAGTCATGTCTGTTTTATTAAGCAGTGGTGGTGTCACATAAATTTCATCTGTAGTCACAGGGAACTCATAAATGCTGATACACAGCCTGAACCAGTAAGCCAAAAAAACCCTCTGCATTCTCTGACTCTTCATTCTCCATCCAATTTTGGAGGGACTGTGTTTGGGCAGAAGTTATGTGCAGGTCAGCAGAAGTTGCCTCCAGTGAAGAATGTGCAGCAAGTCTGCCTATTCTGTCATTTGCCACAGAGTGATGGGCTTGGCAAATCTTTGTCTGAAAACTGGTCCTTTCCATTTATCCAGCTGAATGCTTTGTATTTCATCAGCACATTGGGATTCAAACATTCTGCCTGTGTGTTTGTCCATCTCAGGGTGTGAGTCTTTCTGGCTGGTGCCAATTAATTTAACCCCTGAGGTGGCAAATGAACTAATTTCCTTTCAATAATTTCCACCTAGTTATCTGGGAAGATTCCCAGTTAGGACTTTTGATTTGTTTATTTTTGTAATTGAAGAAACATGAAAATACACAAAATGTGTCTGGAGTTCAAAGGCAGAGAGAGTGTGATGAAAGGCCATGAATCCTAAATCAATACCCTTTAGGGATGTGTCCAGTTCAACTGAATGCTGCTTAGTTCATAGCAATAAAATGATCTTGTCCCAAAAATATTTCTGTTCTGAATAGATATAGAGCTGAGTCAGAGAGAGAGCTTGCAATTGTGGAGAAACAAATAGCAGTGAAACAAAGTTTTTCCAGAGTTAGTTTTTGCAGAGCTGAGAACTAAACCAGGAACTTCCCAGGCCTATTCCCAGGTTAGACTTCCTATGTCTAATTTCTTTATAGGGAAAAAAAAATTCTTTGCTTCCTTCTGCACTCTTGTGTACCTAAAGTTTCCCAACAGCAGTTGTATATTATATATTGATATCAGAACCCTTGGAATTGTGCAAGAGCCCAAAAGAATTGTAGCTAGTCTGAACTACTAAGCCATAATTCCATAAATCTCAAAATTCCAGTAAAAGCAGTTCTATACTCCTTGTTGGGACTCATCCTTTAAATTAGCATCTAAACCACTTCAATTTAGCCTCAATTGAAAGTGTACTTACACATGAGCTACAAAAATTATCTTTTAGTTGATTTTTCCTTATGTATTGTGTGAACAGTGTGGAGAAATACATGTGGAACTGGTATTTTAGTAAAAAAAAATTCTAAATACTTTTTTCCTTCCAAAATTATGCTGTATTACTTGAAGCCTAAAATGAAAGTGTGCTTCACTGGTGCCATATTAATGATACGTTTATGACTAGATGTACTTAAAAATATAAGTTGGGAAGGGTATTGGTTAAATATTTTAAACAAGCCTTTATAATATCATTCGAGCAATGTCAAGTACAACTTTTATTTTAAAAGATTTTGTTGGAATTTAGTCTTGGAAAATATTAATAAAAGCTTACAGCAGGTAGGCTTTAAAATAACACTGTATGCTGTCTATTTAGTTTCTGGTTGAAAAAGCACAGCAGTACTTTAGTTCATTACCTTTGAAAAAAACAGTAACAAGATAATACAGCTGCCTCTGATTAAGATGTAAATTCTTTCTAATTAGAATGTAAATTCTTACATTTAAATGAAGACATCAATTGTCAGGATGCCATATGATATCTTATTCCACCTTGCCTGAATGAAGCCCTCACTGTTCATCTATGGCACTAAAATAGTTTTGCAATCCCTTTGTTCTCTGATTCTTGTAATATTCTCTCTTCATGTTCCCTTTACACATTGCTTTTGTTTGTTTTCCCCCTGCATCTGATATTGTTGTGTCTTGGGATTTTGCAGAAATTTGGAATGAAAATTGAGTTCAGTCAGTGCCAGTATTTGCTTGTGCCTCAATTACTTCTGCTGAATTTTCCTCAATGCAAATCAGGCAGGTTGCATAAAGTGGTGCATGTATTTGAAATAATTAATTTTCCGTAAAATGATGGATCAAGTCCAATCAACCTTCATGAAATCCAAATAAAAGAATAGAGAATTAGAAATTAATTAACATTTTGTGTTGCTAATACTTTATTATGCAGTCTAGACCATAAATAATAAGTTTTATTTTTGAGCATAACTTTTTATTATGAACTGTTGATGATAACCTTTGACATAATTATCTTGTTAATATATATTAGTATATTAACCTAAATTTAATGTCATAGAACTCATTGTAAATTAATAACATTTTAAATTGAAAATAACAGGATACAGAGAGTTTAAGAATTGACCCATTAATTAATTTTGCATGTAAAACTCTTCTGCAGATTTAAGGCAATATGTGTCTCCCAGTTGATTTTAAAGTGTTTCATTTCACTGTTTGATTAAACCAGCCCATAATACTAAATCTTGTTGTCTGAGAACAAGACTGGTTAGTTTTTTTTCTTGAAAGCTTGGTTTTAGTCAAATACATGTGTAGGAGAAGTTTACATTCTTTTTACAAACACATGCCTTCTGTTACTACTCCAAATTATTCTTCTTTTCCCCATTCATGAGCTTTATTACTTTTTAGCATGTATTTTAAATGGAATATTTCATGCCAATAAGATTCTCTGCTTATGAGACTTGGTTGTAGAGGTAGTGACACCATTTTGGTAAAGTGACCAAATTTTAACATAAATTGCAAAAAGTTTTTTTGATCTGTCATAATTGCATATGAATGTGTGGTACAAATAATATTCATAATGCCTTTATGCACAGAAAGTTATAATTATGACCAAATTGTCAGTAGTAATAACAGTTTATATGATGATTCCAGTTCAACTGATGTGTCTCTATCACAGTTTTACTTAACATGCTAATTTGAGTACAGTTTTAAAAGTTCTCATAACAATAGTTGTATTTTCTGACTGAGCAGTGCTTACCATAAAGTCTTTCACTGACAGAATTGCACTGGTTTTTTGCAGCTGAATTGTAGCAGGTGTCACTTTATTATCAACCACAAAAAATGTGCTTGTTTGTTAGGGGGGAGTCATAAAAGAGACTATAATGTTGGAGGTTTTTTTAAGTTCTAGCAAGCAGAAGGACTCAATATGTTAGAAAAATATGACTTATTGATCACAAACATGTTATTTGCTTATCTAAGTCCTTTAATGCACCTGGAGTAATCTTACCAAAACAGGAAGTTAAATACAGTCTTTCAAATCTTTTTTACTCAGTGTGAAACTATGGACTATTATAATAACTTCAAATTATAACTCCAAATATACCACTTCTTCCCCTTGGAATTGCAAAATAGGCACAAAAAGCGATTATTCCTGAGGAAGCCCCAGTCATGTAAAGGTTTGATCAGTGTGCACACAGGTGGCATTGTGTCAGTGAGGAGCTGAACTGTGCATTAAATTATGTGTAGGATGAGGCCTTATTGCTTATGCATTTAACTCTCACTATTCACTGGAGTTGGGATATCTTATGTATAATATCAAATGGTCAAGTGTTCTGAAGTATAATATAACTTTGGGTGTTGCGAGTGATCTTGACAGTTTCATCAAAAGAAATATAAAAATTAGAGTTTATAAGTAACATCAAAATAGGCTGCATGGTGTACTGTCCAGTGTCAGTCTCAGTTCTAATATTTAAGAGAAAACTGGTGAAATACACAAGTATTTTACATGGAGAGCTCACTCTGAAATTCTGGAGGACTGTGCCCTCCTCATATCTGCTTTAGAAGAAAATTTTCATAAACACGAACCTCTACTGTTAGGAAGCTTTTTTTTTCTCTTTATAGTCCTTTAAAAAAAATTTACTTATACTAAAAACTGATGCCTTTTATTAAAGGGAATAAAATGCCATGATCCTGAACAGACCCAGTTATTTCAGCTGGAGCTTATAAATAGCAGCTAAGTATTAAGAAACTCCCCTGTATTTACTATGTTGCAGAGAAAACATTGTTCTGGGGTATAGAGTGGTTGTATTTCTCTGTGTGTGTACAAATATATGCATATATATGTATATGTGTCTATATATATGTATTCTAGGATGCTTTAGGTGCTGTATTACTATTTATGCTGTTCCAAACAGATAGTGGATTAGTATCATGTTTCATAGTGTATATAATAATTCTCTTAGTGGATGAAGAGGAAATAACTCTGATCAGTTCATCCTGGATATTGAAGTGGAAGGAAGTAAGAAACTTTTCATCCAATTAGACTAACATCTAAGAAACATGATATAGATAACACACTAATAGAAATACATTTGTGTACTCAAACATTTTAATATGTAAAATGAGCTGAATGACTAGCATATTGTCACCTTTGAGGGGTTTAGTTAGAGAAATAACAGTATAGTTTACAAAAATTCTCCTTCTGTTGCGTTCTTTTAACAAAATACCTTCTAGTTTATCTACAAAACAAAGAATGTTACCAATCATCTTCACCCTTGCTTTTTTAATGTTATAAGATATTTATGAATGAGAGGAGTAACCAGTGAAAACAGGTCTTATAAACAATTAAATTCTTCACTTTCTTTAACCACTTGATCTGTACCCACCCCTAACAGCCCTTTGGTTTGGAATACACAATGAGACGATGGTTGTAAACTACATTTTCTGCAACACAGTGATTTGCTCTGTATCTCTTCCTCCTTAAATTTGTATTTGTCTTCTACTTTATTCTGCATTTTACTCAGATATTTTTCTCCAGATAAAAAAAATTGTCTCCTATGCACAGTTCATTCCATTCATCAGTCTGAACAATTTGACAATTTCTCATTCTTCACAGACATTGCAAATCATATCTCTAGAGCTTTCTTTGCAGTGCAAGTCTCTATTAGTTCCTTTTTTGTGAAAGCAATCCAAGACCCTCCTGCTGCCTCCTGAGAGTCTACTGCTGTATCAAAAGGACTGTTTAAAGTGTGAGCTTAATAAGTTTGCAGAAGTCATCTTACTTATATCCTGCCATTGACTGGTTTTCACCTTCTGTAAGTTTTAGAATTGATCTATCTTTTGTGGCTAGTGTACAGTTTGCTGATATTTCTGATGAATCAAATATCAGCTGTAATTACAGTCTGCACTGAACAGCTCAGGAGGGTGTGCCAGCAGAGAAGGTGAATTCCATTCTGAGTCAGGCTCATCTCTCCTTCTCTGGTGGTGTCTCTCACAGAACATCTTCCTCAGTTCTGCTGGAACTCACATCAGTTACTCTCCTTGCTCTGGACATTTCCAGATCTCATGTGAGATTTTTAACTATTCCTGACATGGAAGAGTGTAGCTGTGTAACAGTAGCTGTGGAGCTCAGTTTGCAATGGTCCTCTTGCCAAGGGAAAGGATCCTGTCTTTTTTCTTTATTAATTTTTAATATATTGCATTTGTAGGGCCATCTTCTATCTTTTACATGACTCAGCAGCACCAAGGTCATCATCAGCATTTAGCATTGTATTAAACCCTGATTTATTTCTGCAAAAGTCCAGCAAATCTAATGCAAATCTAATTAGACTGGGGTTTTTTGTCTCCTGGTGCTATTTTGCTACCACTTAAATTGGGAAGTGTGGAAAGCAGAAGTATTATTGCAGTCAATTTTTAGAACACAGGCTAAACTTTGGGTTGAATGTCAGCCTATGTGCAGGTAATGTGATAGGTTCAGGGAGTTGTTCTGAATTTTGAAATATTTAAATAGTCCATGAAGCAGTTTGACTTGTCTGCAACAAGTCACAGTGGGGCAAACTGCCGGAGTTTATTGTACTAATTATTTGTCTCTACAGTTGGTGAGGAAACAAAGACATTCTGCCATATTAATGGGGAAACATCTGCCCTTCTAAAGAGAGAAGTCTGATTAAATAAAAGAGAATAACTTATATTGCCAGGATAACTCATATTGTCAGTGTGGAGAAGGAGTGTGGAATAATTACTGGGAAATTATAGTCATGTGTGGAGTTTCTGTGATATTTTTGGTCTTCTGTTAATCTGTCCAGTCTTGGTCAAAATGTCAGCACAGACACAGCTAAGAAGGTAAGTTTAAACTCTCAGTAAAAGCTAGACCCACCAAAGAGATTTGAAATATTCAAAACTAAACAATTTAAAAAATCATTTACTGTGATCTTATTATGAGCAGGATTCCCATTACAAAATGATGAATACCTTTTCTTTCTCTATAGTCATGAGAGGAAAACCTTTTCCTTCACATACTGTATTATGCATGACAAAATGAATTAAATGCATGTTTATGATAATTGTGTTATTCATTTTACTTAGCAGTGGAGAGGTGATGGAATGAGAAACAAATATTTTGAATAGATGTTTTCACAGGGTATATGAAAGCAGTATTGAGTGTATGAATAAGTCATGGTAAAAACAGTTCAGACACTTATTTTGGATGTACACAGCATTATTTTGCCTAATATGTACATTAGGTATGGCTTTTGCTTATATTATGCTCTGAATATGTCGTCAAAAAGCCTTCTTCTGAATAAACTTGCTTAAATTATGAATAAAAGCACCCAGCATATTTTAAAATATGCTTTAAAAAGTATTCAGAGTGCAAGTGACATTGAAACACTTCTTATGCATCTATTCATTCAATTTGCTTTATTCGTTGTTAAACATTGAGAGATGGCTTCAAAATTGTGTCTAATAATGTTCAATATAAATCAGTAACTTAGGCAGAGGCTTTGTTTTTCATTTTGTTGGTGGTTTTTCACTCTTGTGTTAGAAGAGGGACCCACTTTAGTAATGCAGCTTCTACCAAATGTGGATATCCATCACCAATTTCCCCACTACCATCAATCACACTGAGCCCATCAGACTGACTTATTGCCATAAAATAGAAGCAGCTTTGTAATTGAAAATAGAGAGTTTTCTCACTAAATGCTGACCTGTGTGCAACAGCCTGATTTGAAGACCACTTTGCTAGAGAACTGTAGTACTTTGTGAACTTCAATATGAACCGTGTTTTTAAAAGTGTAATTGTATTGATTCAAAAGTCTGCAAAGCCTGAAAATAGAAGCTCTTCTCATCAGATTGATAGTAGTTTGTTACAAATAATCAGATGCTCGGTATTTGAAGTATATACAAAATAAATCATTTTGTACAAGATGATTATGGGTGACAGTTACTGGAAAGTAAAGATTGATCCAAAATCATAGTTCCAAGTAGTTTATACATTGAAGCTTTTAGCATTCAGATATGCAAATGCTCAATTCCTAACATTAATTAAAAAGATGGTTGAGATCCCTAAGTGATTTGGTTTAAAAAGATATAAAGCCATAGAAGTATGCAAGAAAGTGATTGCATTATAGTAGAGTTGGCTATAAATCACATTTTCACACTCACCTGTAATTTGTAATCATCCAGCTCTGAGTGACGTTGAGAAAATAATGTCCAATTATTTTCAAGGTCCAAGTGAAAAAAGTTGTTCCCTACACCTCATTCTGTCTCCCTCATCCTGTGGGGTTATCAGTTGACTCCTCGTCAGAAATGGATGCCATTCCTCCCACTCAGATGGGCAAGAGATGAGTCCTTTTTTACAGGTCCCCCCTTAAATTTCTGCTTTATAATATATAAGGCATGAAGTGTTTCTTAGATATTGCATCTTCACACCTAATTTCAGAGCTCTGTATTTAAAAATTCAAATCCATTTTAGTCCTCTAGCTGATAGACCTTTATTCGTTCAAAAGACCTCTCACAGCTGGTTTTACCCTTGACATGAAATAATGGCATGATAAAATGACTTAAAAGCAATCTGGGCCATTAAACTTCAGCCATTTCCATTAGTGTGCTATAGATACAGACTGCATTTGTTGTTCTGTACATTTTTGGGTTGTGTTTATGGAATTAGAAGAAAACTTTCTGGACTTTCATTTCCACAACAGTCTGAGATGTTTTGGTTGCTTTACTTGATTTGTTCTGTTGAGGTTCTCCACTGCTCCAGCCCTTTAGGCAGTCTGAGACCCTTTGTCTGTAATGTGACATAGAAGAAAAGTAGAGTAAAATGTCTTTTTTACTTGTTCAGAGATCGACCAAAATAGAATGGGGATTGTAAAATTATTTTTGTGCAATCATTTGTTATAAATTCAGATAAATAATTACCTACATCCCTGTGAGTGTGAAAGCTACTTAATTACCAATAGCATGTTTTGCCCCTTTGTATGAGAAATACAGTATAAAAATATATATATATATATACTGCTGAATGAACTTAGATAGTATTAATTATATATTCAAAATAAAATTAAAATTTCTTTCACATAAATGTTTTGTGTTTTTATCCTGGGTGAATCTTAACACAAATAGAGATGATCATGCAGACATACATAGTCAATATAAAAGCTGACAGAATAATTCATGCATGTATGATTTACCATATAATATAAAAATCTCAATGAAACTCTGACCCACCTATATATGCTGAATTACTGATCTGTAATAATTTTGCTGCTCCATAGTAAATCACTATCATAGAAACCTCATAGTGCTGTGGAACAGCATCCTCTCAGATCTAAGCCAAAACCATACTTTCAGTTACAAATAATTGAATATAATTTAATAAAAACTTTGGAAAAAGCAGTAGAGTTCATCCATTTATTTATTCTTTTAGAGCTTTTTCTTACTGTCCATTGAAGTACTAATATGATGTTAAGTTACATGTTTTGCACTGCAGCTGTCTTTGTAGTTATATGGCTTTAACATATAGAAGGCATGAATTATAGTCCAGAAGTCCAGCTGAGAGCATCCCACTAGGCAGGAAAAGGGAGATGCCATTTTTGGAACTGAGCACCAGTAATCTGAGAAGTGCTAAAAGGTGTGTTTTTAGCAATCCGTTAAGTATTTTCTCACCTTCCCACGTGCATTAAATTTCAGTTGTTACCTTGCTGTGGATGTCTGTTACAGTAAGCATTAAAGTTAATGATTGTTCTTGAAAATGGAGCTTTTTCCATTCATGGAAGCTGTTTTTTCCTCAAAAAATTGAGGCTGGTGAAGGCAGACACCTCAGGCAAAGCCACCTGAACTGGAATGCTGATCCAGAATATTTTTCACAGATGCCACAGACACTCCTCATGAATCTATATTTTGTCAACCTTTCTATTTCTTGACTATTTCTGGGTCTAGTGAGCTTCTAATATGAAATGTGTGCTACATTTTGAAGATGAAATATTTCTTTCACTGTGTTTTAGAAGAGACCCTAGGAGGAGGAAGTGGGATATTTTGAAACAGGTTTCTTGAAGTGATTTGCAGCTACAAAATACACCAAATTTCTGAGGAACTCATCATTTGTACAGATCTAAAGGAACTGGCTGTATTTACAAGTACTGAGTGTTGCGAAAGCAGTGAAATGTGATGGCTACTTCGTACTGCCCTTTTTCAGTATTTTTATTAGAAAAGGTGACTATCTCCTATAGCATTAGGTTATTCTAGCAGATTCTGACTAACAGTTGAATTTTAATTTTTTACATAATTTACAGTATGCTCAGCCATTGAAGATGCTCTAAATAAACAGTAACTATTTGAAAATCCATTAGAAAATTCACTATTTATTTTAGGGGCATGTAATGTTCTTCTTAACATAAGCATGCAGCTTATCAAAAGAAAAACCAGAATAACTCTTTATATTATTTTAAAATAGCAAACTCTTAATGAATTTCCTTTGTCTCAAAAGTGACATTGAAATGTAATTCTTAAAAAAAATATGTTCACCTCTACTTTGAGTCTGCTGTGGTAAGGAAAAACCAAATACAAACTTTCCTTATGTTTTTCTGATTTTATACAAGTTACTCTTTGCACTTACTTAAAATTGCAGGTACTTAGAGTAAACTGTGCTCCTCACTTTTGGTACTTTATCTGCACAAAGCAGTCCTTTAACTTTGTGTGTCAGATGTGACATGAGTTGATCCCTATAAGGACAAAGGTACAAAATAATGCAAAGTGAACTGAAGTAATCTCTCATTTCCATGGGTTTAATATAGGTGAGTGGGTGTTCCCTTGTGCTTCTCATGTTTCCTTCTATTTATAGCTTCTGCTGTGCGTATTCTTATCAGTGCTCACAGGTGCCAAACCTATTTAGATGGTCTTTCCCACACATCCAACACGGAAATGAGATACCTGTATTTTTATTCTATTAAAATAAGCAGGAGAATGTTCAGCGATCACCAAACTGGCTGTGCCAAAATAATTGTGATCTTGCCAGCACCTCTAATCATTTTTACAAGCCCTTCACCATAATGCAAATGATGAAATTATTTTTTAAATAATTGTAACGGGCATTGAAGAAGAAATGGCAAAATATGGCATTATGTCATATATTCTTACACCTATGTACACTACACCTTATGCCTACTCTCCTAAGCAGTTTTTTCTTTATTTTCAAGTGTTTGTGAGCGAAGAGAAGTGAGGACACACTCTTAAAGGGCCAGCAGGCTCAGAGTGGGAGCTATCATGCCCACACATACTGCTGCTGATCCTACTTCATCCCACTAACTGCTGTATTTTCATTATAAGCTTGGATTCTGTTTCCCTCTTTATTACAAGGATGTTACAGTTCTTTATTCTTCACTGACAGCTGGCAACAGGTAATGCTGGCTGTTATTTTGTTCAGTCTAGTCAAGCACATTCATTTCCAAGTATAACCATGTTTTGTTTGCTGTATTTTGTTCTTGGGGTGGTTGAATGCCATCCTTGGAAAGATGTGCATTGAGCTACTATTGAATAAGTGCCTTGCCTTCGGCATTCATGAGTAAATTCTGTCGTTTTTGTTTCAAGCCTTTGACATGTCATCAAGTGTAAATCTATTCTAATGCCAAAATCCCTCTTGATGTCTGATGCCAATCAGTAGCTTTTCATCTTGAAAAAGGTAGTGAATAATTTGCCCTGTGGATATTCCACAGACACCATATATGGCAAGAAGCAAAGAGAGGGGAATCCCATACCCATTTTTTAAATTCAAATAATCATGTTCAACCAGTTTACTTTCCTAAATACCATTGGTAGTCTGGTACATTTTCTCGCTTTCAAGTGAATATTGAATACTTGTCTAATTTGCATATTTTCGATGTGTAGAAACAATATGCTCTTTCTGTTGCAGTATTTTATTTCATGAGCAGTAGCCAACATGCTGTAATATGTGAATTATATTACATTTGTTATTTTAATAGGAAGGTCAAATCTTTTACCTCCTTCAGCTTCATTAGTGTTTCTTTATTAAAATAAAAAAAAAAGGAGAACGAAAAGGCATTTGCTATATAGGAAGGTCAACATTTTCTTTGTGAACACAGTGTGTACCCATGATTTTGAATTTCAATGAACTGTAAGCCCTAAGAGTGTTGAATTAAAGGCATAAAACACTGTAGTTCACTCAAGAGCTCAAAAGTATGTAATTTCTTTCCTTAGAAAGGAGGCCTACTGAAAACCTAATGAATGTGTTTATATAGTTGAATGGCACTCATATAGTTTATACTCAGAAGAAAGAAGCAAGTAGAGCTTTGTATTTAACTTCTTTTCAGTTTGAAATATTACAGGATTTGAGAGTGCAGAAACTATTGTGATTACTTAATCTGACCTCCTGAGCAATACAGGTCATAGTACTTTGCACAGTAATTCCTGCACCAGGGCAGATAAATTCTTCATCAGTGGGCAACATTTTGTACTGAGTTTGATTGCTTTAAGCTGCCACCTCATCCTAAATCTCATATTAGTAACATTAATAATAGCAATACTGTGAGGTATTTTCCATATAATTTGTAATAATGATGTTGAATCCTGCACCTAAAGTTACTCAAAATTCTTGCATGTCTTAATTAAACTCTAAGATACCCCTATTTTAAAGTGACAAGTCATGTATAAAATTTCCAGTGTAGTTAATCAGGAGTAGAATTTAAACTCATATTCTTCTGCTTTAACTAATAAATCATAAAAACACTCATTAGTTGAGTCACTAACCAGTGATGATTTTAGGCTGAAAAATCTAATCATAATTAGAGTAAGTTAATTTTGTCAGGTTTAAGAATTGCTTAAAATGACAGTGAACCCACACTGGTATTTAAAGATATTGGCTATTTCAGTAACAGGGTTTAAGTTCCCTTTCTGAAATCTCGGGGCGTGCTGCTTGCATTCTGCTGTGCATGTATGGACTGGCTCAAGACATCCCAAAGAACTTTAACAACTCTGTTTATACAGGAGATCATCCATCTTTTATTTAATTGCACCGTTCTTGCAGGAACAAAACACAATAACTGCCCAAATGCTCAGAACTAAAAGTTGATTTTGGAAAAATATAAAAAATATTTTATCCGACTACAAACAATATCTGTTACCTGAATTAGGCAAAGATTAGTTATTTATCAGGGATAGGATTTTGCTGTGTCAGGGTTAATAACTGATCTCTTCAAAAATGGACTCTCTGATACCCTGTGACAGCTGAACTCTAAATCTCATATCTCATCTAAAAGATCCCACAGTAGGACAGATAATGTGACACCTAACTACCAAAAGTAGCCAAATAGCAATATTCCATTTTCCATTCAGTTTTCTTCCTTGTGCTAAACTGGTCACCTGCTTTCACTTAATGCCATGGTACTGTCAGTGTTTGTTACAGCCTTGGTGTCTGTAGAGACAAACACATGGATTTAGCAATGGGGCAGTGACTGCAGCATAAATGGAAAGTATTGTGTGTGTCCTAAATCTGATCTCTCCTGTAATAACTCAGTGCTGTAGCTTTATGGGAAGCAATGTGCAGTGTCTCTCTGCACTGAAATATTTCACCATAATGCTATTTTTATGTTTATAATGGTGGTTCTAGTGGTAAGGTCGGGCAGGGGCTGATGATAGGCAGCCATAAATATGTAATATATATTTATAGATGGATAGATAGATAGATAGATCTGCTTGTTGTGTTTATCTTTATATATATATATGTATATAAATACAACAAGCAGATGTTCTTTGCTCTTTACAGACACCTAGGAGAGAATAAACACATAACACACAGGTGCAAAAAAAAAAAAAGGAGTCGACACCAAATGCCATATTAATGCCATTGTTAATGTTTTGTGTTTACTGGAGGAAGAAAAAGTTAAAATATAAGCTATATTAAGACAAAAATCAGGAAAAAAAATACTGAGCACAAGAAGATGTTGGAAGTGGGACCATAGGGAGGATAACGTAGGTGGGAAGTGAAAATGAGGTAGAGACTGAGAAAGAGAGAAGGTTGGGACAAACTGTACAAGGCAGAGAAATCCTGGCAAACTTATAGGAAGTTTTCTTCTTGTTTGAACCTCCATGCTTTGGCTGCTTCTGCCAAGGTCTAGCTAGGTCTGGCTAATTTGTTGCCTTTTGTGCTCTCATCTTGGGTGGGACAGACACCTACATGAGTCTAGCAAAAAGAGTCTCTGTTTTAGCTGCTTCAGGTAAAATCCAGGCTTCTCATTTCTGATAAAGGCTTTGCAACTCTGAATATATTTGTGGATGTGGGTAGGAAGCATTACCTCATCTCTTCTTGGCTTGCAGTCTCTAGCACTCTCGATAAGACTGAGGAATTCAGTTTGGGCTCTGTACCCAAAAGTGTGTCTCTCATGTCTAGTGAAAGTGAAGTAGAATAGTATCAAATGTACTGAGGATTGCACTTGTTACCCTGGGGATTTATTTTGCAATAAATCATTTATTTACTGCTGTGTTAAAATTATGGTTGAATCTTGATCAAAGCTGTATCTTACTTTCCATTCTTGTGGCAAGTTACTGAAAATATAATGGTGAGGCAAATCTGGCATGAACTGAATTCCTTCAACTTCATTTAGTCCTGCAAGTCAGGGACCTTTCATGCAGTTAATAACATGCTGAAGTAGCTTGTCTTTTACACCTGGTAAAGTTTTGCATACTGTTTTCTTTCTGACAGAAAGGAATCTCTTGCAGAAATGTTCAGCCACTCTTCTTCCATAGTAACTTTGATTGGGATCTTTGCTTCCAGAAAATTCTATTTAAAAAGGAGTTTGAACTGTAGAAGGTGACTTCAGTGAAGGTAGACTTGCACCTTTCATGCTACAGACCTCAAGCGTGTCACCAGCAGTTAAAATGCTGGATGATCTTAATTTTATCATCCATTTTGCCAAAAATCAGGATAAGTTAAACTGGGCAGAAGTCTGGTTTTCTTTGTCTGGATTTCTGCCTTTTTCTTGATTGGAGCTTCCAAGAGATCTCTATCACAGCACTGGGGAAAATGGAGTTTCTGAATCCTGGCTGAGTACCTTAGTTATTGGGCCATTCTCTATTGGAATAAGGCATTGGGTAGATTTATTGGAGAGCAAGGTAGGTAAGTGTGAAAAGTTAACAGGGTGCTGATGACTAGGAACCAAATCGGGAAAATTAAGTTATTAAAATAGTAAAAAGTGAAGGTGTCTGAGATGAGCCTGAGGTGTAAGTAGAGAATGTAGGAAAAAGAGAATGTCCAGAAGTTATGGTTTTGCAGTGGAAAGGTAGATTGTATACAGCAGGAAGTGTGTTTGGAATAAACTGTTGGTCTGGAACATTTCCTTAACTGTTTTAAAAGGTTACATTAAATTTAAATTTATATTAATTGTCTAGTTCTCACCATCATATAAAATAATTCAGAAATAAAAGTCCAGTAATTACTTTTTTTAAAACTTATTTTTAGCATTTGATCATCAGATATATCTACTTGCCTGAGTCCAAAGATCAGATTTGGACTCCCAAGATACAGATTCCCACTTGCAGGCAGGCTTGGCTTCTCCAAAGACTCACCTTGCAGTGCTCAGTGACTGTGATGAAGCTGCAGTCCGTGAAAGTGAGCATGGATACAGCTGAAATCTGGCTCCCAGTGTTTTGTTTGGGTTCTTTAGTTTTCCCTGCCCCAGTGCAGGGAAAGAACATCCGCTGTGAGAGCCCCCGGTCTCCAGGAACACTGCGCTGCTGCTGAAAACAATCACAGGCAGTGGTTGCTGGGCAATCAGCCACCAAGTAAACTGAGATCCCTTGGCTTTCCCATACTTACCTTGATTAATGATTTAGCTAGCCATTAAATACAATGTTATTTAAAGTTTAGACAGAATGCTTAATGTTTTTAAGGGGAAATAAAACTGTGTCTCATCTGTAAAAGCTTTCCTTCTAGTTCAAATAGGCTGAGGTTAATATTATAAATGCAATCAATTTGATATAAATCTCTAGTATGTTTTAATGGCAAAACCCTTTACATTTACTATGAAAAATAATACAAGTACCAAAGCTGATAAAACTTTTCGTTCTTTCAGTTGACACTTTATGAATGATTTTTTTTAAGAGAAACAAGTTACCTTCTTGTCAATTATTGGTTTCCTGTGGTAGTGGGGCCTGATGCAGCTTTGGTCAGCATTCAGGGGCAGCTTTCCAGGGGTTTACAAGGATTGGCTCTGATAGTTAAAATCCTACTCTAAAAAGCCAAACTATCGTGTTGTGGGAAATACTTCTCAAAATTCTTTTATTCTTTGGTTTAGTCATGTACTATCTAAATGTAATGTTTTTAATGGCAAAAGATGGAGCCCTTCTTTTCAAACTGAGCAGAAACATTCTCTCAAAATGAATATCAATATGCCAAGGTAATGCCTTTTGAACAAATTCCATTTGAACAGCCAAAACTATCTTTACCAAGTTCTATAAATATACTAAGAGATAGAAGAATGGCAACCACATGCATGAGACACAAATTGCCTTCAAAGTGTCCATGTAAATTTTCCCACAAAAATATCAAAGTGACATTCATTCACAATGTCAGAAGAATATTATTTTTATGCTTTGGCTCTACAGGCTTAACACATGCACTAAGTTCTTTATGATTTGTTCTGTCTTAAGGCTATTTTCGGCGTAATCTTTTTATGGGGCTATATTATATATAAAAATATAGTTTTCTTGACATAAGGCATATGTTCATAGGACCATAAAAATGCTCCTTCTTTTGGGTGCCCAGGACCATTATTAATGTCTAAATGATTAATAGAGTAAGTTGGGAAAACAGACTGAAAGCTACCTCTTTTTAAAAACTATTCTTTCTTGTCAGAGACCAAGAACAAAGTTTAGTTAGTGCTCAGCTAAGTTTGGCTGGATGCATTTGTAGCATTGCAATGCTGCACCTACACAGTGCAAACAGGTATGTGAATGTATGTGGCTGTGTGTTTGTATACGCTCTTTTATAACCTTTACAATAAAAAGATTGGCTACTCCAAATAATTCAATTTTAGGTCTCTTGCAGCTTACTTACCTACTTCCTTAAACAATGTGAGACATTTTGCAAGCACTTTTAAGACAAAGTCTCTCTTGTGAAGTAATTGCAATGGAAGTGGATGATGTACTGAAGAAAAAGAAGAAAATGGGAAATAACAAAGATCAAGTGGGCAATGATTTCCATTTAGTCCTTAATATTTTTTTCCACACTTCAGTAGTATTTTATCACAAATAAGTTAAAAATCCCTAAGGATTCATTTGTTCCATCCTATAGAGAGAGCAGATATTTATTGAACATGTTAAAAACCAATGTTTAATTGCCTGATAGCTTTTGGACAAGTAGCAGTAGTGGTGAGTTTGAAGGTCAGTTAAGAGCAATTCCTTTTTGTCACAGATGAAGTCCTGCCTTTGACTTTCCTTTTTAAAACACTGAGGACCTGAAGAAATACACATTTTAATATTATACAGTGACCCCATTGTTTCAAATAAGCAGTTTTTCATTTGACATTTGGCATGAAAGAAAATCTATTAATAGCATAGGCATCACATTCTTCTTATGGTTGGAAGTTCTCACTTTCTCCATTATTAACCAAAGCAGCTGGCCAAGATTGTTCCAGCTAAGAGGGAAAGTCAGTAATGAAGTCAGGAGTTTCCCAGTAATCTTGTTTAATTGATTACAAAATGACATGGTATCTTCTTTGATTCTGCTTTTTGGAGGAAAGAAAAAAAAAAAGCTGTGCCTTCTTTATAAATACACTGGGCTTGTTTTGCATCAAAGGAGTACCTGAATTCTTTGCTCTTTTCCTCCTGGGGCACCACATCAAGAGCACTCATATATCTATATGCTTACACTGTAAATAGGAGTGTTATTCAATGACCATTAAATGAATACTTTATTCAATGAAGTTGATCTAAACAACTGACAACAAAACCTCTGCTGAGCTATATGGAATTAAGGGTTGGGTCCTTACCTCCGAGGAACTGCAGGGAAATAAAATTTACTCTTCTTTAGCTTTTGAGTCAGAACAGAGAAGCTTCAGGATGTGTTTCATGCTATCTCAATGATTCTTGCATGGAATTTCCTAGAAGTAAGACTTGCTAGGCACCATTTGCTGTCAGGAGGGTTTTCCTGGTGGCTGGAGGAGCCACCCCTCCGTCTGTTACCTGTTCAGGGATTCACAGCCTTGGGTTTCTACCTCGATCCTTGCCACAAGCATATGAGTCTCTCAGTGTGAGTCCTTCTGTCACAGGAAGAATTTGGCCTTAATGACACTTCCATTGGCATCTTGCACTGAAGGTGGATCCCAGATGGAGCAGTGGCTGCAGGCAGCAGTACCAGGAGCCTCCTCTCCTCCCAGCTGCCAAGGTTTTGGGGAGAGCTGGCCACTTGTGTAAGCCTTCAACAACTTCTGCTTTTCTTTGTCAACATACAGTTTATAATATGTCAGTTTAGTAAAGAAACTTTAGCAAAGAGGGCTGCAGGATGGGTTTTAAGGTGTATTTATTTGTCATAGTAAGAATTCTAAGTATTTTCAAATAGTTTGAGTTTTATTTTTACAATAACAGTTTATAAACAAAGAGAAAGCATGCCATAAATTAAATTCCTACATATACAATACTAAAATTGTCTGCTTGCAGAGCTTCCATCTAGTTTAAGTCTTCTCAAAAGACTTGAAATTCTGCAAATAAAATGACATTATTTAACAATAATTAAATTAAAACAAGGAAAATAATTTTAAATAATACCTTTAATGTTCACAGTCTTAGAGAAATGGTGTCTCAAACTGGTTGCTTACACAGAAAGCATTTTCTGCACCCTGTTTTATCAAAAACCAAGGAAAGTAAGGATCTGATTTGATACACTGGCCATAAAATAACCCATAGCCATGTTCTTCAAATTTCCTATTAATTGTTTTAATTATGTACATCTTTTTTTTTTTTTTCTCATGCACTATACTTGAAGAAAAAGCAAATGAAACCAAGCCTTTACCTCCAGCATAAACTGGTATTATTGTTCTTGTCTGTTGTTAAATACGAGAAAATAACAACCTCTTCCTACCGTTAAGGTGACTGTCAAGTAATTGCTTGGCAGAAATTGATGTGCAGGGTGAAGGCCACAAGCTGACTTTGTGTCATACAGATTAGATGCTTCCTGGAAAAACAGAGAAAGATAATCTTGATTTTGTGGTTAATTTCCTGGTTTTATAAAAAAATGTATTTTAATGCATGTGCATGAAAAATATTAAATTGGACAAAATAATACTAAAGTCATTTTTATTAGCAACAGCAAGACTTTATTATCATTTCTGTTGTTCGGTATTTTGTTTTAGAGGGACAAATTAAGTGGTTATGTGTACTTTTAATGAGATATCTTAATTTTATTACTGTTTGTGTAATTTCCAAATCCTTCTTCTTTCATCTTTCTTGTTAGAACAAATGAAAAAATAGCTTCAAGAGGTAACCTACCTACTGGGTAGACTTCAGTTTCATTCAGCTGGCTTGCTTTGGTTATTTGGGGAGTGGAATAATTCTGTTTTCTCTTTTCAAATTTCTGTGCAAGATCTTTCGACATAATCCTAAAGAAACCTAATCCTAAAATTTCTTTACCTTGAAAGAAAAAAAATCGATAGAAGGTTGGTCCAGAAAACTTGAGCTGTCATTTCAGCTTCCTAATAAAGCCTCAGGAATAAAGGGTGCATGAAGGCATCATTTGAAAGATTCATGTCTTACAAAATAATATTAATGTGGATGAGGGTGAAAAAGAGTGAAGGGTAGTTCAGGAATTTCTACTTCATCTTCCAAAGTGTATATTCAACCTTCAGGCTAAGGTGCTTTGTCCTGTAGATGGAGAGTTTGTTTTCCTGCCTCTTGTTTAGGCAGTAAAGAGTGACAGTCTGTCCTTTTTTGGCTGAAAGAGGCAAAATAAGGAAAACTTCTGAATTATTTTTCTTCTTAACATTTTTAAGATATCTTTTTTTTAGCAGAAAATGTGTTTTCATTATGCAGTATCAATTTTTTATGTCATTACATATGGAAATATACAGATATCATTTTGATGGTGGAGGCCCACTTTAGGAGCCCATGGGACTGTGCCAGGGCATAGAGGACAAGACTTGGAATAAAAGGTCACTGTTTGTTTATTTCAAGGAGAAGAACAACTTTGTCTCCAACACTTCTGTCTTTTCCTGAGCATTCCCAGAGAAGTAACCTTCCAGTATGTTAATGCTCAGCAATCACCTTCCCAATCAGTTCCACCTCTTCAAATAAATTTTGTTTTATTTTGTAAGTTCATTAGTGAGAACAAATAAATTTGCAATCCAAGTGTTTAAATATACTTAAAATGCTTTAAAATGGTTATCTGAGCTAGGGGAAAGCCATGGGTGCTCATTTCAGCTTTTTTTTTATGATTGGTGCTTGTTTTCCCTTTTTGCCTCTTCATGGTAGTTTCCTCTTCTTACCTAAATGCCCAGTACCTCCAGATGTTTTTCTGTTTTCGGGTGTTCTGTGAAGGTAGGTTTTCTTGGAGAAAGAATTCTTTGAACTCTCAGACTTCATGTTTCCTGTCACATCCTGTAGATACCTATTGATATATCAAAATAATCTCTGAGGTCCCAACGTGGCACTGACATCACCAATCCCAACTTCTCATCTTGTAGATCTCCTTGAGTTTAGTCAGTGGCTTTCTTCTGAAATCAGTGATCATTTTCATTAGGGGTATGAAATTTAAAAGCTGTTGTGTCTGTTTTTAAATGAGTGTTCCATACTAAAAATGGCAGAAGTGTAAATGAGCAGGAATTATAGCTATCACTGAGTAAGGCACTGACCTTGAAAATGCTAAGTAAGATGAGTGTCTAAACTGAAAATTACTGTATAATTGTTTGCTGTTCATAGAAATACACAACTCTCGCAGCATAATTACTGTGCTTTTCTTTTTTCCTTTCACTTCTTGTGACTTGTGTACAAGTGTAGTTTGGGAATGAGATGTGTGATCAAAATATAGTATTGACTAATTTAAAAGAATGAAATCTATAGTACGTTTGGGAGGGTTTTTTGGCTAGCTAGGCAATAATTGAGTATTTTTGCAATGATTGGTTTCATAATGTGTTGTCCATAACTTGTACTTATCTGGGGCCTTTTGTAAGTTCTGCTATCCTTAACACACTGGAGAAAAAGGAAAGATAATGACCCAAGATAAGCATGTGAAAACTTCCCAGGTTAGAAGCTCCAGCATTTGGCAGTGCATGCCCTACTTAGCAATGTCTCACTGTGTGTGTGATAAGATTGTTTGAGGCTCTTCATGACTCACTACTCACTTTTTCAAAGCTTCAGATATTTATGTTATACCAAGAGAGAGGAAAAGTCCTACATAATTAGTTCTGTTTACTTGTTTAATCATTTTATTCATACATTAAGTGAAAAGTTCTGTTTACTTTAATAATTTTACCTGTAAACTAAATGAAAGTATTTTTCCTCAGATGACTTAGAACAAGATACTTCCTTTTTCATGTCCAGTTTGTTTAGCTTCTATTAAAAAGAATGTTCTTTCTCCAAAAATCACTCCAGCTCTTCCTTTTTTCAGTTCCTAATAAGAATGCACTGCATAATACTGGTGTCTATACCCTGACTAGCATACCTGATTTTAGTAGGTTGAAATTTCTTACCTGGACTCAACTATTTAACTGGAGTTGTGCCAAGGCTTATAAGGAAATTCGGGTCTGGAATGCAAAGCAGGAAGATGGAGGATGAACTGGATTTCTAATGCTTAGTTGGAAGGTTGACTTTTCAACCTGATACTCTGTATATTACCTGGCTGTTGTTTTTAGAGTGGCAGATTTTTGGCAACTCCGTGGTGTTTCTGAGGCCATAGCATGTAATTGTAACAGAGCAGGAATGATTCTTTCACAAGTAGGAACTTCTAATAAACTCAGATGAAATAAACAAGCTATTTGCTTCACTAAAACTGGGTTAGATTCCAAAGTCAAGCTCTCAGTAACTACGTGGTGCCTATGAAAATATTCTTCTGTATTGTTTACATTATACTGGAATTGATATATTCTTGAATGGTGTCCAATCCTTTCAGCAAAAGTGTTTTCCTGGTATACCTTTGGGTGCAAGCTGTATTTTCCCAGAGTAATTCATCTGGCTTGTAATAGTAAATGGCTTCATAGAACTTACAGAACTACCTTTAAAAGTAAAAAGTTTAGGTGCTGGCATTCCCCAAGCAGACTGTAGAATTGCAAAGAGAATACAAATACATGCTGCAATTCTGACAGAGTTTGTCTGAGTTGAACTATACATGCACATGATGTTACACGGACCTTTAGAATCTTAGATTAGCTTAAAAAGTAGGAAATGAGTGCATCATCCAAAATGTATTGTGCACTATAATTGTGCTGTGGTTAGTTCACATTAAGTTTCAATTAGACAAGAATGTGAAAGGACCATTTAATTAGTCAATAAATATCTGTCGCTGGAAGTTGACAACCTGGAAAGTTGTCTGCTTTGGCGGCTGCTATCCCCCACAAGTCCTATCAGGCAGGATGTGTCATTAGATGTTGTGCAAGACCTCACCCCCAACTGGAACCCTTTAGAGTAAATGGGTTTAACTTGGATTCTCATTCTGTTGTTAATGATACGGTGGCAAGTACAGTGGAAATTTTTAATAAGGAAAAAAATGAAATTATAGAAGTCTTAAGTAACAAGCAGCCTGTGTCATCTGTGTCATATTATGTAACATATCAAACTGTCGTTTTCCCCTATGTATGATGTGAGATATGCTTAAGACTTAATCACTCAAAGTTTTCAAGTAGAAATTAATTAAAAGTGTGTAATGATCTGTTTCTTAAAAATAATTGGTGTGATTAAAAATCCAACTTTAATAGCACAACAGCATCAAATTTTTTTTCATTCGTTTTCCTTTTTCTTTTAATTAAAAATACTGGGTTTTAAGAGGGTGTTGAATTAGTTTAGATAATTACATTTTCCTTCTTAAAAAATGCTAGTGCCTGCCTGTTTGCCATCCTGCATGTACACAATTACAGTCATACTGAATAAAGTTGAAAACACACTACCTCTTCAGAAATGAGGATTTTAATAATAGATCTTGGTTCTTAAATCTGTGCTTTCTCAGTTCATGTGTAGTGGGAACTCCCTTAGGTAAAATTCTAAAAAATAAGCATTGACTGTAACTGTCTTTTCCTTTTTTGGTTTCTATTTGTTGAAGAGCCATTGTGGTATCTGTTTAAAGACACATGCTATAACAGTCGTGTTTAATGTTGAAATGTATTGTCATTGTGCTTTGCAGTTCTCCAGTGATAGGTTGTGGTTGTGGATTTGCTTTTTGGGCGTTTTACTTGAGTGGAGCTGCCTTCACCTCCCAGGCTTTGCATGCAATGTGTTGTACCTTTAGTAAAGGCACTTTTGGACTGCTGATCTCTCTCTAGTGGGGATTTTTTGCCTGTCTTCCTGTATTCTTGGATAAACCATTGCAATCTCATGTGTTGCAAGGCAGGTTGGGGAGGTGCTGGTGATGCTCAGGAGAAGCCTGACTGCTCTGGGGATGGGTGCACTCAGCTTTAAGTGCTAGAAAAT
The DNA here is from genome assembly GCA_020086605.1 of Lanius collurio. Classification (NCBI taxonomy): domain Eukaryota; kingdom Metazoa; phylum Chordata; class Aves; order Passeriformes; family Laniidae; genus Lanius; species Lanius collurio. Next base: position 48,939,486 of record JACBWW010000004.1, read on the forward strand.
GTCACCTGGTTCGAGCTGCCAGGCGTGCTCAGAGTCATCAGCGAGTGACATTGCAGGACATCTCTGACATCTGTGATCTTGCACCAAGGCCACCTGTTCTGGGAGAGGCCACTGCCATGGCCACAGCTCTGTGGGACTCACTATCTTCTCTCCCAAGAGTTGTGGCTCTTACTGGCCCTGGAATGGAAGGAAGAAAGGTAGCAGAGGAGGAAGAGGCAAGACTGAAGTTGCTCAAAGTTCTCCATTATTTATGGAGGTACTCAGATTATTAGGATTTCAAACTTGGGAAACACAGGCATCATTCACTGGTGTGATTTTTTTTTTCTCCCCAGGCAGAAACTTTATGCTCTCTTCTTCATCAGACCCTCTGTGCAGAAGCTGGGAATAGAAATAGTTGGCTATTTTCCCTCTGTGTCTTGAAGGATATTTTAAGGAGGATGTAGCAGCAAGTGAGATAAACCAGCAATACATTTATAAAGGATGTGCTGGAGGACTAAGAGATTAGTGAGTGGGGATGTACTGGATAGAAACTGGTACACACAGAATTTAGCATTACAGTGAAAAGAATGGAACATCATCACTGTTCTTGGGGAAAGTATCCTCTTAGAGCTAAGAAGAATCAAGAGAAACAGATAATTAGAAACAAAAAGCTGAGGCCTAGACTAGTAGCAATGGAGTGTACCTCATGGAAGCAACATGCAGTAGATTGATTTCTTTTACATCTCTGAAGAAAACCTGACAAGGACTGTGCACCAGCAGTCAAGCAAATACCACATCAGCTGTCAGGTGCAGAGGAAGAAAAATCCTTTCCTTCATTTATTGTAGCAGCTGAAATGAGGAGTTGGTTCACAAGCTTGTTTCAAGACTTCTAGTTTTCTGTTGCTATAATAAAATCTAGTTCTTGCTTCTAATGAAATTGGCAGCCAACTTCCTCATAGAAAACACATTATCCCACAAATGAACATGGGATTAAGCTACTGATAGGTAACACCGAGGTATTTCATTGGCCTTTCCTGCCCTTTGCTGAGTATGGATCAGAAGATCTGACAAAAGGAAAGGTATTCTCCTGGTAACAATCACTTCCACTCACGTTACAGAAACTCAGAGAAGCAATGTACCTGCTTTCCTAGCAGTAAGCTCTTTTAAAAAGGCACATGCAATTTTCCCCACAATGCTGACAATTCTAGTTGAATTACTTAACATCCTGCCCATATTTTTTCGTATACTTGTTCTTGTGCCAATGAAAGAATTTTTATATTTCACATTTAAATATTCCTTTGCTATATTCTCAACCATGTCTGACTTGTTTCTTGGTGCCTAAATGTCAGCTGAAGCTGTTTTATGTGATCCAAATAAAAGTGTTGTCCTGCTCATGTTATACAAGATTTTCTTTGTCTAGTAACCAGCATCTTTGGCAAGGATGAAGAGATGTTAAATCAAATTTGGCGAGTTTTTTACTATCTCAAATTCTTTTTATTCCAGGAGATTTGTATGCCTGCTACACTGAATCCTTTACATAATTTTTCCTAAACCATAATTGCTATATCTGAATTTAGCCTTTTATGCTGTAGAATTTATCTGTAAAATGAACTAACACAAAACTGTCATTTCCATCCTTGTAACATTTACCATTCCATTTGATTTAGATATATCTATTATTGCTTTGTGTTGCAAAGTACCTGTGTTTTCTAAAAAGAAAAACTGTCGTGTTCTCAAATGTTTTTTGCAACCCACTTTTTCCTGTTTGGTTCTGATTCCCAGTGGGTTTGAAATTGTTTTCTATTTCTTTCCTTTTTTTTTTTCCAAACTGGCAGCACTTACAATTGTTCTTTATTTATCATCTCCTCAGAGTTTGAGAGTATTTTATCAAGGCTACTTGGTAATTTTTTAATCCAATAAAGTAAAGCCTGAACATATTGCTAGTCAATAGAGTCTTATCACTCATGGGTTAATCTAGGTTGGTGCTGGAGCTTCCCTTGCTG
>JACBWW010000004.1:48946467-48978233 GCA_020086605.1 Lanius collurio
GTTGTTCCCTGTTTGTATGTCCATTGTGAAGTTTATTTCAAAAAGTCTAATCATGTTTATCATTCTGTTATAAGCACTGACAAATCTGTGACATTCAGTGGGCTTACAGGTGATGATTTAAGGGGTGAATGATCCCAGGTAAGAAGGACCCTACAGGGTCCCATATAGGCTCAGGTACAATGATGTTTGTCAGTGAGTACAAGACAGCTACTGAAATAGTAATTAATGTATGCTAACTAATAACTGAACACAATCCCCAAAATTTATTCTGATTTAGGAAAGAGAGTGTTTCTTAAGTGTTTCTTTTAAAGTGTTTTAAAGTGTTTCTTTTAGTGTTTAAAGTGTTTCTTTTAATTTGGGAGAATTATTTCTCCCAAATTCACTGTGTGCTTTGGTTATTGTTAGTTATTGGAGGATACCATTAATTAGTTGAGTTGGATTGGATGACCTGGTTTGCTGGGAAAGACAGACTTATTAGAAAGGTCAGTAATTTATACTACTACAAAAATTCTTTTGTTCAGCCCAGGAATGACCTAGTTTTGCCTTTTCTTTTATATCTCTATGAAACGCAGAGATGCAGAAAGTAGGGCAGGAGATACTGATGAGACATTTGCCCAAATAATGTGGTCAGTTGCTGTTAGGTTATTAACTAAGTTCTTATTCAAGGAACCAGTTATGAAGCTGAAGTAGTGTTGGGGGAGAGAGCCTGTGCACAAGCACAATAATCTGTTAAGAACAGATATTCCTACAAAAGGGGTGACTTACAGTTTGCATTACTTTTCATCTGATATTATTATTGCTGTGCAGATATCTTAAACTGATCATTTTGTGGTGTTGAATGAATTCATTGTAGTCTGGTATTGAGATTTGTTTTAGACTGTGGAACTGATGGCAAAGGATGAAAAAAATATTTTTCTGTAGTTATAGCAAACCAATCCACTCTGTGTTCTTCCACTGCATGTTTTGAAGTGAAAACCTCTTTGTTTTCTATGTCTCTTGTCAAAAATACGAAGCTTTAGTATGTCAGTATAGTCTATTCAAATGGAAAGAACCATTTAGATATTTTTTTTTCCTTTAGTGCCTCATCTTTTTCTAGTGCTGTAGCTGTTCCCCCTGGCAAGTTCCAGCTACATTCAAAATACTCAAATAAGATGGGCTGATAAGGTTGCCTTGTCTCTTAGGTTTTTATTTATTTATAGGAAGAAATGTTTAAATGGTATTTAGAAGAAATAATTACATCGGGAGTACAAAATATATTTCTTAGTGGTGTTTCTTCCCTTCCTGCAGCCTGTTTTCATGCTATGGGTCAGGACTTAACAGCTCTCAAGAGTGTCTGGTTGAATAGTGGCAGGCTTCTAAATCTCAAATCAAGTGCTCTTCAAAGCACCTTACTTCACTTGAGATAAAAACTTGAGGCAGGTTTTTTCTATCTGGCCTATTCATCAAGTATAATCTACTGAATTGTTGACATTTCTAAACACTAAAGGGATTTTAAAGATCTTATTGCTCTAAAGAGACTTACTTGTAGTACAGAATAAAGAAGTGAAATGAAAAAAATACTGACACATGAAAAGTACAAAACTAAATAACTGCTTGAAACAGCTGAAAGCAAATAGCTATAATTTGACATATAGTTGCTTTACAAAACACGTTTTTGATGTAGGAATCTGCTCAAATGTTCAACCCTCCTCCTAACTTTCACATAAATAACAATGTTTGTTTTAATCAAAATTAGTCACAAAAGTCTTGCATTTAATGTGATACCAGTTTCTGTCATTCATATTTAATATATTTGTTTTCATTTACACTGAGACCTACTGTCTGAAACAGAGTTGTTTAAAAAGAAATTAGTGTGACCTGTCTTTTAACCTTTCCCCTTCTTATTCTGTGTTTGAAGCTCCTTTAAAGCATGGGTTTTCCAAAGAGTGGGCAGAATGACCACTCAGTCACCAAAGCAGTTTTCCTCTTCTTCTAATAAGTAATATCAATCACTGAATAAAAATATTCCACCGTGAGTTTTCATACCAAAACAGGTTGAGCCAATATTACAGATATTAAATTACACTTCGGGGATTTCTGAAGTCTAAAGATTATTTGGAAGTAACATTACAAAAGGCTTTGTTATCTGGAGTTTTAAAGCATAGCCCTGAGTCACGGGGGATTAGTGCTGAAGAGATGTTAGAATATGGATTATGTAATGTCTACATCCTTAACTGGGAGTTACAGGAACTGAACATACATCCTATATCAGTGCCAGTTTCAAGGTGAGAAGATAATGATAGCAGAAATACCTTTTATTTTTCTCCTCTGGCCTGCTTTTTGCCTTAGCATGAAGTGTCTCACAGTGGCATTTGCAGAGCTGAAGTTTCTAGCTTATGAAAAGCTGCAAAAATTACCTGGTCATCTGTTTAGCAGCCCTGGTTTGTAACTGTGCAGGATTTTGTAAACCAGCTACCTAAATGATACTTGCTTTTAAAACAGAGGTTAGTAGGAGTAATTTGCACCTACATAGACCTTTTTTAATTCTCTCGTGCTGTTTTAAAGTGATTGAATGATTTGTGTTTCTCCACGCATCATAATCCTGCAAAGCAGACTCAGAAAATACCTGTAGCAAAGAAGAGCTTGTCCATGCATGAAAAGCAAAATAATAAAAAAAAAGTTGAGAAGCTCCAGAAAATTAGTCTGCTTCAAAAAGCTATTAAATTGTTCCTATCCCTGAAGCTTTACAAATGTGATAATTGTTGTGTTCTGGTCATGTAATATGTTTCTGCACCAAGCTGAGGCACTTCCCTGTTGCCAAAGCCCTCATGTCTGGAGGAGGGATGGGTGGGCTGTGGAATAGGGATAATGACTCTTTCCTGTGGGCAGCGAGTGCTCCAGGTCTGAACACCCAGAAATGCTTCACAGACGTGCTGGGCTGCCTAGTACTGGATATTTTCTGATTCCAACTGACTTTAAAAAGTAAATACAGAGTACAGGGATGTTCCCAGTATAAAACAATACCCCACCCCCCATCCAGCTAACATTTACTTTTTGAGCTGGCAAACTGATCATTGAAATGCACTTGTAATGGAGACTTGCCAGTGTGAATTATCTGTCTTGGAGCAGAAACCTTCCATGAAGTGTTGAAATCTATCTGGACAATTTTATCAAGAGGCACAATACATTTTATCAGTTATTTGGTGCAGTTGCACACCCTCAGTAATGGGTTTTAAATGAGGGTATTAATGAGTTTTCTGAAATTTGACAAGAACTGAGACAGGAGCCTGGTAAATTACAATGAACTTTACCAGATAGTTTTGGATGCAAACTCAAATATTTTTTTAGGTTTTCAAAATTTAGCTGAAATTTTAGAGGGTGACAGTAACACTGTAATCCTGGAACAGATGCTTCTGCTCTGAATGCTGTGCCTCCCTCCTCCTCACATACACAGCTTTTGTTTGTACACACAGTGCCTTGAACACTTCTCAAGCTTCCCAGTAGTGAGACTCAAGTTGTTGTAGAGCATCGTGGGCATCACCAGCAACTCTGGAACATTTCCAGTGAGCCATCTGTGGTTTGATAGGAAATCTGTACTCTGTGGCATGCTGCAATGTCATTCAGAGAACAGGGGAGGCACTGATTCAGTGAGAAGCTTCATAGAGTTGTAGGACTGCAATCCTCCCCTTGACCTTTTAGACTGGGAGTGAAGAATTTGGTTTAAGCTGGTCACTCAGGTTTCCTGAACAGTCAGCAGATATGGACAAGCACTTGCAAGGACGATTCATCTCACCCTCAGTCTATAATGCAGGTTACACTCAACGGCTGACTTGGAGACAGCTGCAATTAGGTTGAATGAATCTGTCAGGGAAGAGAATGTGACATTTGCATCGGCATTCACCCGACTGTCCTGAGAGCCCTGGAATTACTCAGACTTGCATCACGGGGCCCACGCTCCTCTTACGTAAGCTCAGGGAGGAGAAGTTCGGCAAAAAGAACCAATCCACGGGAGAAATGTCCTTGCTTTGGACACAGATGATAACATCAGACTCGTGAACTACTGCTTGAATTTAGAACAGTATTTCCCTTCAGATTTAGACAATATATTCCAATCTCAACTATAGCATGCCTAGATTAATATATCTCTTCCTGGCCTCCATCTTTCCCTTTCTTCACTCCTTCTTTTCTTCAGCCCCTTGTCACTTAATTTATTTCCCTATGGGTGTTCTCTTTCACTCACCTTTTTAAACATTACTTTTCCAGTTAGAAGAAAAAAACCCAAAAGCTTTGGCATTACTAGAGTATTTATATATCATGACGTTTTTCCTTCTGCCTCAATATTTTGTCTTTTACTTTTTTCCTTTTTTACCCACTTTGTGTATTCAGACCATAAACTCTTCAAGGCAGAGACAGTCCTTCAATTTGATAAGAGCTGTATCAGTATTAGTGTAGTGTGTTATATAAGTATTTAGCCCAATTCTGCTGTAAGATTACCACGGGTTTCTCTGAATTTTGGGTCAGACAAGCAGTTGAACATCTGCAGTCCTTGGGCAGCCTATAACCATTACTGATGGATCCATCCCTCTTTATAAAACAGGGAGCTTCTTCATTATCCAGAGACTCCAGCTAGAACGTAAAGCAGGTCTGTTCTGTGCGTGTGTGATTAAGGGCACCTCATGGTGCCATACACTGGTGGCATTCTCAGGTGTCAGAAAAGGCAAATATTCCTGATATTTTTCTCTTTAACTTGTGTCCCTTCACATGTAAGAAATCGTCTTTTAACACATGTTGGAGTTTTTCTTTGGAATGAGTTCGTTCGGACAATTGTCTGTGCTTTCCTTTCCTGTCACTGAAAATTAATGACTGGAGCTGCATGTACAGAAACCTCCCCATCCCCACTCAGTCTGGAACTAGAACTTCTTCAGCCACCCAAAGTACCCCAGGGATGCATTTTATACAAACGGGTACAGAGTTGAATTGTACTGGTACAAACTAATATCTCTGAACAGCAGCCAGTGTTATAAAACTAAACTTTAAATTCAGACTCAGGAATCCAGATTCCTAGTCAGAAAACAGAAAACAGTACCATGTGGCACATTCAAATAAATCAGCACAGTTAAGTTCAATTCTCCTGGATATTATCATATCCCTTCTGTAAAGCAGATACACTGGAAAGCTGCAGTGTTCTGAAATGTAAAATGGATTTTTGCAAAATCTATCATACAAACAGTAGGTTAATTAATGGTTCCTAGTGTGTCCTTAAAAATGCTGTTTAAATAATCTGTTTGTACTATTAGAAACCCACAATAAAACACCACTATTCTATAGATGAGGTGAAAGTGAGAATTGCCTTGGTTTTATTTTACATTCTCTAAGTGATGGAAAATAGGAGTTTTAGAATTCTGTTCAAATATTCTCAGTAGTATTATCTATCCTTTAGCAGACAGACATATATAGGTAGAAGTTTATTTATCAGTTATTCTTACTGGAAGCCTTCTCTCAAAACCTGGTGTTAGCAATAGTTAACATTATGATGGCTTGGGTTGTGCTTCAACTTAAAAAAAAAAAAAGAAATAGGGTGGGCATATGGTAGATGTGATTATTTTAACATGAATTGATAGATCTGTGGTTTCTTATAAGTCAGTCACAGATACCTGAAATGTAGAAAATTTTAGAATGCTCTCTTTAAAAGTCAAGTCTTTTGTTCTTTATCACCAGTTTAGAAAATGTATCCATTCCTGTGGTCTAAAAATGGTGATGTAGTGTGTGTGAAATCAGCAGAACAAGAAGAAACTGAGTTCATGTCCATTATACAGAGAAACAGTTACCTCCTCTTTTATCTCCTGAATTTGTTAAAGTTCTGAGCAAATTGCAACATGAACAGGAATATAAGAGATTCATAGTAAATGGTTTAAGAAGAGCTTGTGTAAGACTGAAATGCAGCTGTAGGAGAATAGTTTGGCTCCATTCTCTCCACAAGATAAATATTGTTGATTGTGAGACACCATCATTATTTGTGAACCAAATTTCACAACCATATGGTTTCTGCCTGACATAGGTCTAGGCCAGTTGGAACAACTTTGCTGTTCCTTGCTGAGAGAGCTAATCATGTCTTCAGTGGCAAAGGGCTTATTGTTTAGTCATTGAGAAGTGAACTTACATTAACTCAGAAGCTTTAGGCTTTGTGGCAGTAATAAAATTTTTGTATGTTTTCATAGCAATATTTTTCTATGTGAGTACATGTCAATATAAGTGATATGTCACTCCAGTAGACATCATATCAAAGAGAACTAATTTCATCAGAATACACATATGTGGTGCTCCTCAGTTGCTCCTCAGTTGGAGAGTTTGGCAAGAGAAGAAGCCAAAACTTGTAGTAACCTCTATGTCAAATATTTGAGAAAAGCCTTTCTCTCTAGAAGAAATTTATTTTCATACCTGCACATCTTTGTGCTTATGTTAAGCCCAAAGGTAGAAATTACTAGTGGTAGTTATAGGTGAGGTGATAATAAAAAGACATAAAATAGAAAACAATGCAAGTGGTGGGTTGTGGGCACCATAAACAAGGGGGTAAACAGGCACCATAAACAGGGGGTAAACCATAAACAGGAGCTCGGCCTTTCTGCTACAGTCTGTTCACATTCTGTCTGGGGAGGCTTTATGGAATGGGGAGAGTTCTGCTTCAAAGGGAAGTAAGTAGGATGTAAAGCTCCCCAACTAAGAGTCTGCATCTTTCATTTTCCCAGCATTCCTAAAATTCTTCTCCCCACCCCCCTCTTTGCCCTAAACCAAATCCCTTCGGCTTTGGTGACTTCAGTCTTCATGGAATTGTAGCAAATGGAAGTAGAAGGGATCTAGAGAGGTCATTAACCCATCTCCCTGCCCCAAGGCAGGGCTGCAGCCATAGTAGACTAATAAGGTTTTGGGTGTTTTGTTTTTTTTTTTTTTGGTCAAAGATCCAAATAAATTAATTGTAAAGATTTTTTGGGAAGCTTGGGCTCAGTTGTTAAAGCTTCACATAGCTGTTAACAGAGTCACAAGGCCGACTTCAGTGAAATTACTTTAATATGAATCAAATTAAGAACAAACTGTCACCTCATTTTTAATGAGATTCAGTGGCTTTGTATCACTCATATTATTATGTATTTTTTTGCTACAGTATTACATTTCCAATAGGTATGAAAGTATAATAATGATTTTGGAGTTATATACGGAATTACTTGGGGTTTAGATTTTTGCCAATATACATATATCTGCTTATCACATTGTTGCTAAAAAAAATGTGTATTCTTTATTGCTTAAAGCATTTTACAGAACATGTGATTTTTGTAGCCCTCAATTAATTTTATGAAATTGTGCTGTATCTTGAGTGTCTTCCACCTCAATTGTTTCTGTATAAAAACAGTTCATACAGATACATATTTCCTGAAATCTGATAAGGATTTTTTGAACTGTTTGGGTTTTATCCTGTACAGGTGTAATACTGGATTTCACTAGTTGCCTCCACAGTGCAGTGGCAGTAGATTCCTCAGAAGAATATGTAGCTGATGTGTGTAGCTGTACAGTAATCAGTTCTTTAACGTTACCTCTGGTAGCTAACTCCTTGTTTATCCAGTCACTGGTTACTTAAGTTCAGTCATAGATTTTTACTTTATTTTCAGTTCCTTTCACAGCCAGTTTAAGCATGTGTACTGTTTCTGTGCATTTTGTAACTGAGGTTTTTAGGAAAACTGCTGGTCAGTCCTCTTAATACTGAAGGGAAAAAAGACTTGGAAAATCTGGGGGGTTTATAATAAACCTCTAAAACAATCCCCATGATATACAGTCAGATACACTGGCAAAAGCACTTGCTGGTATTTTTGTGTAGTAAGATTTTAAAAAACATCTAGACCCCAACCAAAGGCAGCAGCCCACTGGAAGTTCCTGGAATAGCCATGGTGTGGTTCCCTAAATCCCAGTCTGACACGGCAGACCAGGTCAGAAAACCATCAGTGGGTATTTGGGGTCCTCTGTGCTGGCACTGGATTCACCGGTTGCTCCGTGTCCCTTCTGAGCTGTCCTTTTACATAATCTCATCTTCCACTTCTACCTTCTTTTCCCCGTTGAGAACAAATAAAGTAATTAGAAGTTTTCTTCAGGCAGAGGGAGGAGCAGGCACAAAGTATGTAATAAGTTTTGTCTAAAGTGTTTTCCTTTCGTAACGCATGCCCTAAAGCTGTGTGCTTAGCTGGCTTCAGTGTAATTGTTCCTACCCAGCAAAGCCTTCCGGACTGCCCGAAACAGAGCCCCACAACTCACATCAAGCCTCTTCCCCAGCTATGCCGTGTTCCATAATATCCTTCTTCCAGAGCCAGATATTTCTTCAGCCAGAGAATGAAAATTAAGAGTCTGGTTCTGAAGATCCCCGAGTTTAAACCTTCCTGACAGCCTCCATGGGTGAAAATGCTGTGTGATCATGTAATTAAACACACTGTAATAATGGAGATACACAATTAACTCTGCACAAAGGAAGTTTACTCCAGCATTCCCTAGTTTTTCACTGATAAACTTTACCTTTCATTGATATATTTTTAAGAAGTTATCCCAAGGAGGATGATTATAGGATCCTATTTTCACTTGCATGTTTACTTTTGCCACATTATGACCATTTTTCCTTGCTCTGCCAGCTTGCTCTCAGCTACAGAAACTTTTGTGTTTCTGGAATATTTTAGAGAAAATGTTAAATTATTTTAAATAGTTTTATGTCTAGCATTTAGGCCAGGGATGCATTCTTGCTGTCCTGTGAAAACCCAACCTGTTGGACACAGTGCATTCAGCTTGACTCTTCTGCAGGCATTTACCTGCTTTTTTACCAGGTGAGCCATTGCCTGTGCCCACACTCTGGGCTGGGGCACCAGGGCAAAGGAGAGGGGCAGGATGCAGGAATGGGAAGCAGTGCCAGCAGGGGAAAGGAGGACAGATCAATAATGGGTGAGAAGAGGAGGAGCAGAACAAAATAGGGGATGAGGAAGACAAGGGGTAGGGGCAAGGGAGGGTGGTCTGGTGCTGAATTTGAACCTGGGCTTTAGGAACGGGAGCAGGGCATGGAAACAGAGGCAAGAGAAAATACAGGACTGTCAGGGGCAGGAATGAAGAGCTTGGAAGCAGAAAGCTAGGACCTGGGGACTGCAGATAACCAGAGAAGAGATATTTTTGTCATTAAAACCAGCTGTGGGATGAAAGGAAGGCCTGGACAAGGATTGGGACTGCCACTGTGAGCAAAATCATCCTGATTCTTACCAGACTGATTAGAGAAAGAGAGCTTGAAAGGTATGGAGGGACAGACAGAGAAGTCTGTCCACCAGAAAACATCTTGTGCTTAACTAGGACTTTAAATGTGATTGTTTCTCTGTGGTCAACAAATGTCTGTGAAAATGTCTGTTTTGTGATGCTGGTGTTCCAGAAGGATCACAGCATGTTCATACCATCACTTACTGCCTTAGTTCAAGTGACCACAATGTCCCTATTGGTGCTAAAAATAAAGGCCAGTTGCTTAACGTGTAGATGTCTGTATAATGCCATGCAATGAATTTCCTGTTTATTTGTGGCATAAGATTTAGAGAATTTTTAAATGGTGCTAAAATATTTATTAGGATTAATATTTACAGTCCTATATATGGCCGCACAGAAAATTTCTCCACACAGAAAATGTAAGGAATGATATTTTGAAGTACCTATGCAGTCTTTGTTCACAGAGAGCATGTGCATGTCCAGTGATTCAGATCTTAATGGCAGGATAATACCCAGTTGTTTTCAAAGGACTCTGGTGTGGTTTGTTGTTCAGAATATGTCTGATCTAAGGATGAATGTGGTATATGCAGTGAAATGTGATTCCTGGAGAACCAGCAATTTGTTATAATGTGAAAGTTGGGATTGTAGAGGAATGGATCGTAGAGGAAAAGATTGCAGGAGGAATGGTCTCATTAATAAGACATGGAAGGATATCAGGGATATCATGGAAGGTATGATGTGTGTCTCTGCCAATATCACTGAACTTCTGTATGATCATGTTGCTTCAACACATCATTTTTGTTTCTATACTCCTATTTTGTGCCTCTTCCCTTCTGAGTGCCTGACTTTGGGCTCTTGAAGAAATACTGAGCACTCTGCTGCAAATGAAGTTAGCATTTGAACATGTGAAATTCTGTAAAATGCTAAACATTCTGGAAAAGCAAGTCCTAACTGCCTCAGATTCTGTTTCTGAAATTAGTAGATACCTTTTGCTATGTGTTTTATGAGCCTCAATTCCCTGTCTCTAAAATGGAGGTACCTTGCTGCCTCCTCTCACAAGAATATTAGGAAAATAACACAGTTGGTATTTGTGAAGCATTCAAGTGCTATATCCTGACATGTGCTATTGAAAAGCCATTCCATCTTCAGAACAAGGTTTGAATAGTGTACAATAAATATGTCAGAAAAGTTCAGAGTAAACAGTGACAAGAAAATAAAATACTGAATAGCCAGTCACTAAATGACTAGCCAGTCACTAAATGAGCAGTGTGCATCCTCTTCACTGAAGAAGCTGGGGGAAGAAGAGTACCTGCTTGAATAATGGAATTTGGTATCATAACAAGTACGTCTGTAAAAGCCTAATTCACTTCCAACATCCAATCTGAGGATCTTTAATTTTTTTCTTTCCTATTTATGGCCTTGCAGATTTATAAACATTCTTCTGTCTGTTTTCTCTTTAGAATATATATATTAGCAAATGAACACAGCATTGACCAAATGACTGTGTAAATGTAAAAGATTTTTTTCTTTTCTGATCACACTTTCAAGTCCAGGGTGGTGTGGCAGGGTTTTTTGCAGTTGTTCCCTGTCTATGATATTTAGTCAGTCCCTGCTTAAGATGAGTTTGCTGAGCCTTGGTTCTGTTAGCTCTTCATCACCTTGCTCAGAATCCGTTTGGCAGACTTGGCAAAGGGTCAGTAATTGCAGGAGGACAGCAGTGTTACTACACATTCCCCAGAGGAAGCTGCCTCTCCTGCTCCTGGTGGGGGCACAGAGATGCCAACAGGGAGTGGGAGAAGGCTGCATTAGTTCACTTTTCTCTCCACCTCCCACATCCCGCTTGCCCCACACCCTGCCAGCAGAGTACTGTACACTTTTTAAGAAAGGAAATGTGATTGAGAGATCTGCCAAGTGCTCCCCTGTTCTTCTTCTGCTCCTTTGCTCTTCAGTGGTCACAGCCCCTCCCATACAATCTAAGTTGTACATTGGCTCTTCCCAGCAAACGTTTTGCTCAGCAGCCGAAGGAGATGGGCTCCTGCCCTGTTGGTGTTGTGTTGAGGCAGAGATGAGGGGTCACAGGCTACAGGCCACAGCCACAACCAGGCTTAACCTTCTTTGGAGAAAGGGGAGAGCTGTGAGTGAAGGGCTCTCTACCACAGCACTGGTTTAATACAGTGAAATGTCAGAGCTGCAGAGTTACTGGGTGGTATTTACAGGGAGCTGTGCTTCACAGGCAAAATGCTGTCAATAAATACACATCTTTCTCCTGTTCCAGCACTGGGGTATGGCATCTCACCCTGGACATAGGCTTTCCTACTCCTCATGCATTGCTTTATGCATTTCCTCCCCCTGGAGAAAACAACACAGTTCTTCTCCCGGTGCTGCCCACAGCCAGGAGTAGCCAGTGGTGGGAAGCCCTTGGGAGCATCTCTCAAGTTATGCCAAATTGCACAGTCTCAAAACCAGCAAGGAATTCAACAGTCAGCTCATTGTAAATTCAAAGATTTCTTATGCTTTTTAATTGAATTATTGTGACACAAAAGTTCCAAAAGTATTGAATAAAAGTGAGCTGTGTTTACATGTGATAAAAGCAGAAATGTAGCAAAGGCTGAGAATAAGGGTAGTCCACACAGCCTCATAATACAGTTTTGCAGTCACTACTGTTCCTCTGTTCCCTTCAGAAGCATGTGCATTTTAAAAGAACCACCCAGTTTAGCCTTTGCCTGCTAAATCTTTCAAGAAATATGCTCCTTCCATGATACCAGTTTCATAAATTATTGCACTGTGCCGAAGATGCTCAACTGTCTCATCTGACCAGCTTTCAGTGCCTCACTGTGTCCAAAAGAAAGCCAGTAATTAAGCAAGTAAAGCCTCAGTTTTACATTAATTTTCACCTTACCTTACAAAAGCTAAATGGTAATGTCTTGTCTTTTATATATCTCCAGTGTCAAAGACCCTCTGAGGGAGGGTGGAAGTATTTTTGTCATAGTTGAAAAATAAGGTTTGTGCAAGGACCCCGTGCTTGTGGGCAGCCATGTAACCTGTGTCTCTGTTTCCCCACCTGTAAACTGGATTTAATGTTCCTGCAACTCACTGGGGAGGGCAAGCTTTGATTAACATATATGATTGCCTTACACAAATGCAACTACTCTCACTGCTTGTTTTTATTAGCTACTATCAGTAGAATATGAAGAGGAAACATTTAGCAGAATAATGTGCAACTGGGGTGAGCCCTCTCCATCTTTTGACCATCCCATAATTTATTTTCAGACTCTGTCACCATGTGTCCATATTTAAAATAAAACTATACTTACACTGTAGTGCTACAGAAATCAAATAATTAGATGCAGAGGTTGACATGCAGACAAAACACTGTTTTTTAAAGGGAAAATGCCCATATATATAATTAAATACCTTGAGCAAATTTGTATTTTGTTTAGAAAATTTTCATAAGGAAAAGATCTATTCCAACATATTGAAAACACACAAAACTGTTGCCATGTCAGCCTAGAAGAGCATCTGGGAAGTGCTTTATTTGTGTGAGTAAACACAGATCAGTCAGGAAAAAGACTGCATTTTGAAACATACTACGCAAAATGATTTCTACTGCATTTATTTTTTTTTTTCTCCTTGTTTTTCTCTCTCTCTCTCTTTCTTCCCTCCCTCTCCCTCCTGAAAATCTCCTGCCACAGCGGCTGCATTTGCCTCCAGACTTGTCAGACACAGTGAGCCGCGCGAGCAAACAGGATCTGGCAGGCTCCGCCAAACTGCTGAGCTCAGGATGTGGTGCGATGGCCATCGGCAAGAAGCACCTGGACTTCTAGTGATTTCTACTTAGCAGTTTCACTCAGATTTATGTGACACTCTAATTATGAGTGTTAATGACTTATATAAATATTTCTCTTAATGATTTGACCCAGCAGTCTTTAAAAATACATGTTGTCATATGATGCCTTTCTTTTTTTTTTTTTTTTTTTTTTTTGTGTTCTGGTTTCTTTGTACTAATTTTGGTCTTGTTTGGATTTTGCTTAAAGCTTCGGTTATGTTGAGTCCTGCCATTGTTCTGTTCCAGTAGAAACAGGGAGTATTTTGTTCCTTTCCTTAAAATGCAAAGATTGTGATAAACCTTTCATTTCTATTTTTTTTTTTTACAATAAAAATAAAGGGGTATTTTTCCCAAAAGAATTTTTATATACTTACATATAATATTTTGTATGAATAATGAGTTGGATGGTTTATTGAAATAAAAGAATGGAACTAAGCAATTTGTTGTCATGTGTTATTCAAAAAGAAAACTACACACTTAAAAATATTCATTTCTATGATTGAAATACCATTCTTAAATTTCAGGGAATCCCTACATCAGTTTATTAAATGTGTAATAATAAATTTAGAATATATAAGATAGTTTTTATTCTAATATGCCAGTAATTGAGAATGGGGGGGAGGTTGAATCAGAATATATTATAGATAATTACTTTGCCTTATGGCTTACTACAGGCATTAAAATGCACTTGAATGGAATTGCCTAACCAGAGAGGAAAGAATTGATTTCCTTATGTAGTTCAAAACAGTAATCCTAAACAATTGAAGTCAGCACTATGAAATTATGTCAACAGACATAATTCAAGATTGAAATTCAAACCGACAGCTACATTAATGCTGGGAAACCAGAAGAGTGCATTTGAGCTCCGGGAAGGATATCACAGCAAGCTGGTCTAAAGCAGCCAGAATATACAAGTAATTCAGGCTTTTGTACCCTCAGATATAGCACTCGTGAACTTCTAACTGTTCTGTGTGTATCCCTGTGTCTCTCTCATCAAACAAAGGAACAGTAAAGCAAAGCTGACCTGGGAATTAAAGTGGTTTGCATTCTTTCTTCTGAGGCTGACTTCCATTTTGAAAGGTAATATCTTCTTCTCTGCAGAACTTCCAAGCTACCCAGCTGTAAGATTGCATTACAGTTTCAAAATTTAATCTTTATAATAGTGTATTACATGGCTGGAGTGAAACTGAGTCTTCAAAGAACATGTTAATAGGATGCAATAATGGTAACATATTTTGATGGGTTTGGAACCAAGACTTGGGGAAGGGGTTTGCTTTTTTTTTTTTTTTCTGCAATCCAGGTTCTACTTTATTTTTTTCTTGACAACGCTGTGTAAAACAAAGACATAGCTTTTAAAACTGTCTAACTAATATGATGAATGTCAATCACTTAAAAAACTCCACTGTAGCATAAACACATACTGTATACAGCTTTTATTCTGAATTAGAATAATTGAATCAATGACAGTGATTTGCCAGGATGTCAAATCTATCCATCATATCCTGTCACTACCAGTTTATTTTTTGTGATCAAAATCAAAAAGACTACTATTTTGTCATCAGCTATTTCATTAGTAGTAACAATCAGGTTTTCTCTTCTATATTTTTTAGATATGCCTGTTATATTTTTTATTTCTAAAGACACAAATCCTTTTTAAATCTTTTCAAAATAAAGTTTCAGAACTGAACTGTCAGATCAGTGAAGGAAAAAGACATCTACTTTCCTATGCCAACATATTTAAAATATTATCATTGATGTCTCAAACATTTTTTCTCTTTTTGTATTATGTGTAACACTGAATGGAAGTTCTCATTAGATACATAATTGTGCCTTTTGAAAGCATGAAATAATTTAAATACTTAGGATAAAGTGATTTCTAACAAAGGTGAAGTTTTACATGGTACATCTTTTTAATGTAAATAACACAAAACACGGTATTTCTTTGTGGAATATAAAGTCACAAGGCATATAAATTGCTGCCAACATACTTAAATAGGTCATTGACTTAGCATGCAGGGGAGAAAATATCATGAAAGTCACAGTCTCATTTCTAGTTAGGATATTACCTGAAAATTGTTAGTGAGCAGCATGTGTATCCCACGTGTGTATGTCTCGTGTGTGCCCTGTGCATCTGTAAGGCTTCAGTTTCAAAAACTTCAGGAGGGTCATATTAAAGCTGGCAAGTATTTTGAGTAATAAAAGGAACTCCTTCTGCAAATCTGTATTTGTTTGGGGGTTTTTTCTGAGTCACTAAATGTGCTTTGTAAAGTAAGTGTTGGAGAATGCAGATGCACGGTGGTGTTTACCTAAGGGAAAGACATGGAGCAAAACTCCTCTTCCAAAATCTCCTATCAGTTACAACAGCATGTGACAGTGACTTGGCTAATCCAGCAAGCTGATAGGTGAGACAGAGCTTTGTATTGCTACCTGATATCATGTAGAGAGAGGGTAGATAGAGTGTAGATATGGGGTAGATAGAGTGTAGATAGGGTGTGGATGGATTTCATTCATGGCACCACCAGCAGTTTTGACTCGGGAAGCCAGAGAAATGTTTGTCTGGTGATTTTCTGTGCCTGCTACCCATAACCACTCTGTGCCTGTCAAGCTCCTGTGTACAAAACATCTTTCTTCAGTTCTGTCTTCCATTGACTTGAAGACAAATATTTAACTAAGGGGAGCAGCTCAGGTAATTGAAGAATGGGCACAGCCTCTTCTGACAGGCTGTGGCAATGTGCTACCAGCTCCTTCTGGCATCTCCAGAGGCCCCTTGCTGGCTTGGATGGAAAGTCTGTGCCATCCTCACTTGTGCTCAGAGGGCTCCTCTCTGCAGAGATTGCAGAATGAGAGGGGTTTGTTTATTGCAATTTTTTTAAGCAGAACTTCCTACTTTTTAGCTGGCTACAAACTGAAACCACCAAACTCGGCAGGGAAACAATAAATTCATCCCAGGGAAGACGTTCCCAATTCAGCACAAGAACCTGATCTTTACAGAATTGTGACACACAGTCAAGAAAGCAGTAATGAAATTTAAAACATTGTGTCTTTAATATGTCAAATAAGAATTCTTTATATAATTTCTGTTGTGTTGAGGCTTTCAAAATATAAGTATTTGGAACATGAGAAGAATATTTTCATAGATAAGTCTTTTTCTCTGTTTGTAAAGACATTTCAAAAGCAATTTCCAGAGTGCAGCTGAATTCAATTTTCTGTAACAGTAGCTACAAGCATCTGAAAATTGGCATTCAGCTACTCCAGATTTGATACCTGTAGTAGTACACAACTGGTTTAATATTTAAATTTAATATTAAGCAGTGATGCTGTTCCAAACATAGCTTTTGAGAAAGTGCAAAAGCCTAAGTTACAAAAATCTTTTACCCAGCCAGTATTGGAAGGTGAACTGCTAATCAAGTTTTTCCTGAAACCAAAAGGTTGTAACAAATCCCATTAAAAATGTGGGTGTACTACAAGTACTAAACTCACACACACACACTCACGTGTATTAAACAAATATTTCTCTGGGATCATATATTAGAAATTTAGTTAAAGTGTTCTTTTACCTGTGCTGGAGAAATGTCATAACTACAGAGCACAACAGAAACAGGGAAGAAGATGCTTTTATGCCTTTAAGAGATGGTGGAAGCAAGTCCTATCCCCCATGCCACCTCTTGGGATTTTTACTTTCTGTTGTGAGCTACATGAGTGCAAGACCTGCCTATATTTCTTTTTTTTTAATCACACTAAGCACATGGTGGTACTTGTTCAATAATAAATGTACCTGTATAGAAAAAAAAGAGTTAAAGTGAATCCTCTTCATCTTAGAAAAATAGACATCTCAAATGGTGGGGGGGGGGGGAAGAAGGAGGGAAGGAAACAAAAATTCCACCACTCTTTTTTTCAGGTTCTAGTTATCATAAGTAAATGTTAGGCTCTTTTTCTTTACCCAAAAAATGAGAATAAAAAAGCCCTGTATTTCAGCATCTGAGCAGACAGATCTTTCAGGATTGTTGGGTGTCAAGCATCCTGGAGCATCTGCTGAAAACTTGGCTGCTTATTTAAACTCTGCCTTTAAACAATTTTGAAAGTTACCAGGCATATTAAACTAATTTACAGACCTCCTGTTCATATCAAAACAAAGACATCTTTTATATTTTCAACATTTTATTGCATGAGGATTTTCTGGACCTGCAGAACTTAATCTGAACGGTCTTCCAGAGAAGTCAGTGATAGTTTAGACCAGGAGAAACCTGCTGTGGTAAGGCCCACAGGATCTTTTACAATTTAGCAGATCTAGAGAATTTTTAACAGCATTTTCCTTTTTATATTAAAAAAATGTATTTTATTGCCTTCTGGTACTGAAGGTGAATGTAAAATCCAAAATATAGCAAGATTTTTTTTAAAAAAATCTTTATCCTGGCAGAGTTTGAGTCTGAATGTTCATGCCCTCAGAATGTTCTCAGCATTTACAGTGTCAGAGGTATTCTCTTAAAAGTCTTGAAATGGGTGAATTTTGGTGCACTTTCAGATACTTCTTTTGAAGTTAAGTTGAAGCAGATGCACTAAAAAAAGCTCTTGTTGGAATTTCACTGGGCTGGACTTAGAGAAGAACAGAAAGGATGAATGGATTGGATTTAGATGTGAAATCAAGCGGTTTTCAGTGCCTATATTTTGAGATAGTTTATTGTGTGGAGAAAGAGCTGTAAACCTGTTCAAAATATATTGCTTGAGTGAAACTTTTCAGCAGTTCTTAGAATGCATTTATTTAATGCAAAGTATATCAGAGCTTCTGCTCGTAGGCCAGGACTGTTTGTGCAGGGCCTGTAACTTGCATGACTACAAAAACATTCAGTTTTCTGACCTGTTTTAAGTCGGTAGGACAGGGATCATTCCAGCAGGACTTGACACCAGTTCTAGCTCCACTGTCTCCAGCTTGCAACCACAGCTGGAAACTGCAGCTGCAGCAGTTCATTCCTGGCCAGGGAAGTTTTAGTGCATCCATTTCCTTTCTGGGCACATTCAACATCTCTGTGGATCCAGCAGATGAACTGGTCAGACACAAAGGTATCTCTGCTGTCCATCTGTGAAAGTCCTGCCACCAGCATGGCCTTGCACTTGGAAAAGGTGAACTGATTCCAGAAACACAGGATGGGCCGGGCTGGAAGGGACCACAGGGAGTCATCTGGTCCAACCTCCCTGCTCAAGCAGGGCCATCCTAGAGCACACGGCACTGGATCGTGTCCAGATGGTTCTGGAATGTCTCAGTGAGGGAGACTCCACAGCCTCCCTGGGCAGCCTCTTCCAGTGCTTCGTCACCCACACAGGAAGGAGGTTCTTCCTCATGTTCAGGTGGAGTTTCCTGGGCATCAATTTCTTCCTGTTGCCTCATGTGCTACTGCTGGGCACCATGGAAAAGAGTGTGGTCCATCCTCTGACCCCTCCCTGCAGACTCTGACTCACATTGACAGGGTCCCCTCTCAGACATCTCTCCTGGAGGCTGACCAGGCCCAGCTCTCTCAGTCCATCCTCATAAGAGATGCTCCAGTCCCTTTATCATCTTTGTTACCCTCCACTGGACCCGCTGCAGGAGCTCCTTGTCTCTCTTATCCTGAGGAGCCCAAACCTGGATACAGCACTAACAAATAAAACAACTCAGCCAAGATCAGATGGGGAGTGACAGAGAGAGGAAAGCATTTGGAAGAATTCTCCAGCATGATGAAATTTCCATTTATGGTGCTTCCCAGCCGATGTCCACAATAGTTCAGCAATTTTGGAAAATTACTTGAGTGAGAAGGATTTTGACAGCACACTCATGGAGATGGTGGAGTAGTAAGTCCATCTGTGTGGGAGATGGTGTGGGAGTCTTCCCAGGAGCCACCTCAAAACCAGGGAGTTCATCCCAACTCTTCAAGGTTTGTGGTTGAGGAGCTTCAAACATCGTTATCGATGCTCCAGCTTCAGACAAGCGAATAGAACTCGTCCCAACAAAACAGAGGGAAAGAGGATGGAAGCACAGGCAGAGTGGAGGGAGCCACAATTCAGGGGGATTGTTTTGCAGTCCTTGACTGTGTAAGTCTCATGAAATTTTAAATATATCCTAGCCCAAACAGATGTAAACCAACAGCAGTTCACGCAGAGCAATTGAATCATAACTCAAAAAATCATCAGAACCAACAAAAACTTAGTTTAAATAAGAATCTAAGGTTCTGAATATGTACTTTGCAAAGTAACAGTGTTGGTTTAAATTCAGAGAAATCAAAGTAGACAACTTGCTTATTTAAAAGCAAAAAAAGTTTATAAAATTTAAATGATGGGATTTTTACTTAATCCAGTCTGACAGGGGGAGTTTTAAAAATAAATAAACCCTCCCCTGCAGTATTTGAAACACAAAGCTGCAGCATACAGAGTATGAACCCAACTTCACCAAGTAAAATCTAAAGGATAAAGCATAAACTGTTACGGAGAGAAATACAGATTTTCTTCACTCATTATAAATCAACATATTTATTGTAACAAGATGAACATGTTTATCTGCTGTATGCAGTTCCATGTAAATCAGAGTGTTTCTGTTGACCTGTAGGTAATTTCTATGGAATAACTGTTCATAAACTTCTCAAAATCCGTTGGTGTAGGCCTGACCTGAAGGAGGTTATCTATGAATCTACAAACTTCTCTGGTGCAGCTGGAAAAGCTTGTGTGTCCCAGGAGAGGAAGAGCTGCAATTTGCAGCCCTCACCAATTTTACCTGCCAGAGTGTACGTGAGGTCTGTCAGGTGCCTGGAGGCAATTGCAACCTCTACTGGAGGATTCCATGCAACTTATAGCTCCTGTAAGGGACCTGAACGTAGCAAGGATCCTCTTGGGTCACTCATAAAACCTCTGCTCACCATCTGACACACCTGCAATTCAATGTAGGATGTGAGGCTCCAGCACCAGAGACCTCTACCAGCCCAGCAAAACCAGTATCGTGGTCCTTTGTGGGGGCAAAGCAGCTCCAGCACACAGCCCACCAGCATCAAACACACTTTTTCCAAATCATGATCCTCTCACCAGTGATATAACCAGGAAGGGGAGAAAGCAGCAGAGGAGGACCTGAAATTCTCAGTGTGTTAAAACATAGTCATCAGAGATTCATAGCAAAACTTGAAGGAAAGCAGGTTTCTTGGAGACTTTTCTCCAAAGGGCCACCTTCCAAAGAAACAACAGGGGTTCTAGCAGCTGGAGATTTCATGGAAATCCACAGCACATCAGCAGTACGTGTTCATGGACTGATCAAATGCTTTCATTGCTTTGAGGTTTCATTTCTGCAGACGCTATGAAAACACCTTCATCTTCCACATGATCACTTTGGCAAACTATCTTTGGATAGTGAACTATCCAGGGTAAGCTCCCCTGTCTGCTGATACACTGGGTTTTCTTTCTTTCTTCACAGCTAAGAGAATGTTGGGGGAGGAATTAATTTGAGATACGTTCTAAAGCAAGAACTTGCCAGCCTGGCTCCAATCCAAACTGTACTATCTTTACTACTGTGCATCTCATGCAGGTTCCTCCCACCTCTGCTACTTTCTCAAAGAAATACTAAACAGTAACGTTACGTGAGAGACTACCCTAACACCCTTCTCCTACATTAATCCAAAAGGAGCTCTACTCCATGCTTTGCTTTCCACCCAAAGAGGAGGAACGTGGTTTCTGGCTCTACCATCCTGGGCAGTGCAGGGCTTTAGGGGTTCCTGCACTCCTTAGCCAGAGAAACACTCCTGTGTGGGAGTCCTTGTCCATGGCAAGACAGGGAAATACTCCTTCTCTGAATGAGACCAAACAGCCATCACAAACTCCACTCTCGCACCCGTAATTCACACACCTGTTTCTAACTGGGGAGGAGGATTGTTTCAGGTGTCTGTAGGTGCCAATCCCACTTCTGATTAGAAACTGGGCTGCAGGAGCTCATTAGCCAAGCCTCTTGTCAAAAAAGAGTTGTTTTAAAAGAAGATCCTACACCATTCCCAGAGCAGAGAAGGCTTATCAGCTGCACGTGGCACAATGCTCAAGTGCTTAAACTGAGGGCAAGAGCAAAGGGAAATGAACTGAGAGAAAAAAACATAAAACCATACATTTTCAGTTTTTGCAGTGCTGTTTTTACCATGGAAAAGTAAAACAAATTTAAACCTTAACATAACTCTAAACTCCACATATTACCCAGAGAAAGCGAGATAATATATTTTAGTCAGTAATACCAGAAAAATCAATTGAAATAAAACAAAACAAAACAACAAAAAAAAAGCCAGACACCTTTGGCTATTGAAAGTGAATGAAATAGGGCTTCCAACGGGGGGAAAGCCTGGGGGAGGCAATGTGTTACCAGTCCCAGGTCGTTGTCTGCTACTGTAATCTTGCCCCCACAGATAAATCCCATGTTAGGCTGCCTAAAGTGAACCAGCCCATGGGGGCATTTTGCTCACTTTATAAATAAAAAGCCTAGCTAAAAAGAGGGGAGATCCCCTTCCAGTGCTCCAGCCTGGGTGAGAAAGCAGCTCTCCCTGCCTCCTGCAGCAGGGCACATGCTGGGTCGCGCTTACCTTTTAAAAACAATTAAAGCCGGTATGTGCTCGGTGCGAGGCAGCTCCAACACGTGTGGCACCCATGCATGTCTGCTTCGCCATCAGCATGTATGGCTCATCATCTGTCTGCTCTGAACAATAACTGTTAGGTTAGCAGCCTTTTCACTTGTAAATGTAAATATTGTATCTAGAACACAATATTTGAAACACAAAATACAGTGTTATTAAGACAGCACTCACACATCAATTCTTGTGTGACTATAATTTGTGAAATGCCTTAGGAGGGGCTTATAAATAAAGTATAAGGTGTTATTATGAAATACATTTTAACCAAATGCACAGAAATGTCTCGTTCCTATTGAAATCAATAGCAAAACTCCCACTAATTTCAGTGGTAAAAAGAGGAGACCCTTGGAAATTGCTGTGTTACACTGAGAAAACACATCACAGCAGATTTCAGTCTTCACTAGTAAATACAGCTCTGGAATTTAAAAGGGGATGAAAATGGGTACTAGAGGCTGTTCGGAGCACGCCGAAGATTTTCGTTCCCCACTCCCGCTGCTGGTTGCGGTGCCTGCTGAGGCAGCACGTCCCCGTGCAGCCACGCACCGCCCCCGGGCCCGCTCCCAGCGGTGCTCCCAGCGGTGCTCCCAGGCTGCTCGGGCGCGGCGGCTGCTCCGGGGCCTCGCCTGCCCCCAGGTAGGACCAGGAATCCGGCACCGGGGCTGGGCCGTGGGAGCCCCGCTCGCTCGGCCCCAGCCCACCCGGGGAGATGCCCCTTGGCTGGGCTGGGGACGCGGCGGGCAGGGCAAGGCTGCCCGTGACCCGCAGAGCCCCCGGTGCGCTCGGCAGCGGCTCTGCGGGCAGCAGCGCTCAGGGCACCGAGTGCCCCGGCTTCTTCCCGATGTGCAGCCAGCCAGGGACTTTTCCCCGCCGACCTCCTTCCATAGGGCACGATAAGGAGCCAGTGAGCCAGAAATGTCTCCTCTCCGCCACGGCCAGCCAGCCTGTCACTGAAATGATCTCAAGGTCCATCCGCGCACACACGGCTTTGTCGCATGGCTGCGAAGGCGCGGGGGCGCAGCCCCCGGCACAGCCTGCCAGAGAAAGGCTTCAGAAGCGCTGGCGACAGCACGATGGAGGCCACCGGCGGCTGGACCACGGGCGGTGGAGCTGCAAGGCCGGGAAAAGCCAGGAAGGGCAGGGAAGAGCTATGGGGAGCTGCCTCTGCCCGCACATCGGCACCTGCAGAAACAGCAACCAGCGCACAAAAGTTGTCGGGGGAGGAAGGGATGGGAAGGTCTTTTCCATTCCTGGTTGAGCAGAAGTTGGCATTTCGGTAACAAACTACATTAGTAGGTATAAACACGGTAATTAGCTATAGAAGTGCTGGGTTTGTACCTGTAATTAATTGCTCCCGGAATCAATTTAGCTGTGTGAGAAGGGACCTGCCTATTGTGGTGTTTAATGCAATCTATCCCTTTCTTATAAATACGTAGTGTGCAGGTCTGATAAAAATATATACTAAAAAAATTTAAAACTGTTGTTTCTTTGATATTTGTGAATGGATGACTTCCAGGTAATTAAAATTACATTATGCTGAAATAACAAATATACTTAAAACTGACCAGTATTAATTAAAAAATAAACCTAAGCTCATTTTCGCTTGCTTTGGACTCTTCATTTTAATAACTATCATCTCATGCTTTGAGCGAAGCTGCTCTTTTTCCCTAAAGGATTCAGAGTTTACATGCATTTAATCTCATCTGCAGCATCGCAACTACCTCAGCAGCACAGCCCTACCACCCCAAGTCTCCAGTGAAGTGCTATCTGCAGTGACAAATATGCCAAAAGGAAAACATAACCAGCCTAGATGGTATCTTTGCTTTACAAAGGCTGCTTGTGATGCCTGTGCTTTGACTCAAAACTCCCTGCACATTGGCTTTTTAATCATGAGATCCCTTTTTCAGCACAGCATCGAGAGTAACAACTGCAGCACAATGAGCCAGCTTCATAGATATGGGAATGTTTAGATTTCCCTGCCAGTGACTAAAGGCCTTTAGCTTTCACTAGCCAGTCCCAGCTCGCATTGTTGTTGCCTGTTGATTTGTCTTCTCTCATTATTCCTTGACATGCAGCTCTCCACCCACGCCCACACTAACAACCCTCACACAAAGCGCATTGAGGTATTAACCAGGTTACAAGTTCAATGGAAAATTACACTAAGATTGTGCTGTGTGGCAATATAAAGGGATGGCATTCACTCTCCCAAAGAGCCTGTTAAAAACACAGCTGGGTTGTTTATTCCCTTTTAAGCATCCTAACAAAAACAATTTTTCGAAGTCAGGGATGTATATCTGCGTGTATGTGTGTCCATACGTACTTTAGGTACAATGACAACATACAGACACAGGCGTGCACTGCGCCTCCACCACTGACTGGCACGGTGCAAACTCCCCTCTGGAAATTCTGCCGGATTCTGGAGTTCATTTAGAGTATCCCCAGAAACCCGAGCTAAATAAACAACCTCCTCCTGCTCTCAGCTGCAATTAGATACGTGAACCTATCTTCTTTTTGTTAGCCCAAATTACAGGCTGGTGGAAGGGCTGAAAGTCTATAAAAACATTTCTTAAGAACCCCTCCTTACTGAAAACTGAAAATAAAATCAAAATAAAACTTAATGAGATTACCTAACACAGTAACAAAATTTGCAACACCACACTATAAGGTTAAAAAGAAAATAGTATAATAAAGGAAATACAAAGGCTTTGGCATGGTTTTTACAATCAACAATGGTTAATCTTGATATGTAGTTGTGAACAACTTCAAAACACTTAAGTTTAAAACTCTTGCAAGCACTTTTAATTGATTAGGAATGAATTCTAGATGCACAAAGATGATTGGACTGTGAACAGTAGTACAACTATATCTAAGAACAATTAACTCTTGCCGACCAAAAAGAAACGTATGATGCATGAAAATGTGTATAAAACATCTATAGAATATTCTTGTCAAATATAAATGAAATTAACTTTATTATAGAAATCATTCTGGGAGATTTCTAGGGAAGACAAATACTTACATTTCGACATAAAACAAATTGGATTATATCGAAGACACAATCTACCTTTTATCTATCAAACTCTTTTCTTCATCGAAGCTCTCTCTTAACCCCTGTTTGCACATAGCTTCAGCCGTTAACAACCTTTGGAAATACCAACAGATATTTTTCTTACATAAATCTAGTGCGTATTGTTCCAGGTTTAATTATATGCAATGGAATGATACAAACTTGGAACATCAATCCATAATCTATGAACAGATTGGTAGAAGTATTCGATATATCTTGATAAAACTCTTAAATTCGTGGCAAAGCTTGTTGATCATGGCTTCTTTTTTTTTTTTTTTCCTTTTCTTTTTTTTTTAAACAACTTCATGACCAACACAGATCAAACATCCATCCAGTCTACATTGTTCTTTTTTTTTTTCATTATAACATACAAATGCCCATTTACAAATAATACACCAAAATGAATAAAAGTTTGGATACCAAAATGAAGATTTGTTCCAACTGATATAATGCCTTCAGTGTACAAAGGTCCATGTGAAAGTCTTTTCCATGTGTTACAGCATAGGGCACAGTTGCAGTACAGAAGTACTCTGAGAGCCATTCTTCCTTTATAAAATACTGCTGAACATCCAACTGTTGTCCATATAGTCATTTACGGAATTAACACATGTTTTACTGTAATCTTGGCCAGTATTGAGACATATCAGGTTCACTGCCAGGAACTTGAACTGGAACTGACACTCCAGGGGAAATGAGACCTGAAAATTGAGAGGGAAAATGGATATTTTAGTTTTTCTATACATAGCACAATTTTTGCTTTACAGTTTCACAGATTTGAGCTTGTATTCCAGTAAACATTAAATCTCACCATCTACTGGCCTGTGGAATTGGGGGTTGGACTGTGTATATATTTTTAAAACTATGCACATCTCGCTGATTGTTGTTATAAATAAACTCTTGTGCTTTGAGATAAACTCCAGAGCCTTGGCTCATTTGTATCAGTTGAGAATTCAGCCCCAAATACACTGAAGAGTTCTATTCCTTTGAAGAGTGTCTGGTTTGTTCCTGTTTATGCTGACACTTGCCCTTTTTACCCTGATTTGCCTTTCTTATGCATGGGCTAATATTTCTACAGGTTCCCTGCCTCTTTGATAACATCAAGTCTTAAGCAATAAATGATAGCAGTAAATGATGTCTGACAGAGACACTATAAAAATGTGCCCAGTCCTGCAAACACTTTCACATACACTTAACCTCACCAGTGTGGATATCTCTGCTGAAATTTAATGCTGAAATAAATGCTGATTTAGGATTTCATTATCCAGGGAAGATTTTGAGGGATGGGGGGCTCACTACAGAGCTTGCCTCTGTCCTGCTATTTCAATACCACCTCTTTAATCATCTTTCCATCTAGCCCTCCAGAAGTAGCTTCAAAATCAGAATTTTTGCTCCATTTTGCAAGGTTATATATTGTCATCTTCTGTCTAGTGTGGCAGCAACAGAGAGACCTCCACCAGTGATGGGGAGAGAATTCTCCCAGCAAATACATGTGTAAAGTCTGGTGGCTGGAGCGAGGAAACCCCGCCAGCAGGAAGGCTGGGGGAGCACGGGGTCACTCACCTGTGGAAGTGGTGCCAGAGGTGCCCATGGGCTGGCTGTTCATGTGTGTCTGCATGTGAGGAGGGGTGTATGTATCATAGCTCCGTCCATTCACCGATGGACTGGTGGGCAGCATGCAAGAGTAGGAGGAGGTCTGGCTGGGTACCGGGGGCTGTGGGAGCAAAGGACAAAGTGTTAAATGTCACTGGAAGTAAAGACAGCATCACTCTCTTCGGTGTGGATGTGCCAGCCCTCAGAAGCAGCGTGCAGCAGCAAAAATGAGCTTCAAGTTTCAAATTCAGGGACCCCAATGTAAAGATCTAAATAGGAGCCCAGTGAAGCAGCCCTTTCACAGAGGCTTTTGGTCTAAAAACCAACATGGATGGTCACTGGTGCTTTTTCAGACATGCTTGGTGAGCAGATCCCTACATCTAGATGCTGATGGAGTTGTTACATCCCCAGGCCTCAGTGCTGCCCTCGTTTATACCCCTGTAAAAGGAAGATGTCTCATACCATTTGCAGCCAGAGACAGGGTCGGTGTCTTACCTCACACTTGGTGCTGTAACTAAAATTACTCCACTGAGGCACACAGGCTGGTCCTGTGTCTGCAAGCCTGGGGCATATATACACAGACCATGTGTGGGTTGGGGGGACCAAGGCTCTGAAGAGGAATCCCCAAACCCATACATATATATGCAGTGATCCCCATCAGAGCTGCAGTCACCCCAAACCCATGCCAGCAACATCTCAGAATAAACATCTCCATTTATCTCAAATCCAACCCCTAAAACCTGATTTGCCAGGAGGGACAGCAGCTGGGGGCAGGGGCTGAGGGATGGCACAATGCCAGGGAGGGACCAAGCAGGGGCTTCACCTGCTTCAGGCTGCTGGGTGACTGGGGACCAGTGCAGCCTTGACCCAGGGAGGGAGCGAGGGGGCAGGAAGCAGGATGAGTAATTCCCACTCTGAGCGCACGAGACCCGACACGTCTGCACATATTTCCTGTCTGCACATCCCTGACACACAGCATCTCCAGCAATACTGACAGCCTCACTTGCTGAGCACACATGCTGGGCTTTGGGAGAGCCAGCAATGCTCTGTGCATCCGCAGGAAGATGCCAATGGCCCAGCCGCCCAGTCTCCCTCTCCTACACTGCACGGCTGCCCTGCCACAGTGGCCACGTAGGCAGTGGTTTCCAGAGTGGCTCACACGTGCCATGTCCCTGCCCAGGTGCCCAGTGGTGAATCAGGGGCCTCCTGCTTTCCCAAGGGTCCCCTCCTGTATCAGCCTTTTTATCTTTTGTCATCTGCTCCCAGCCCACTGCCGGGAACGGCGCCGCCCGCCTCCAACGTCACGAAACAGCAACCTAGCCAACATAATTTCTTTCCATAGACTTGCAAGACTCTAACTTTATTTGGTTAATTTTGGTTCAGCAATTAGTAACATCGTAATTGCCGCAGAGAAGGAGTCAGGGTCTCTAATCTGCTCGCCTGTCTCTAGCAGTGGTCAATGCTGTGTGCCTCAGACAAAGCTGCAAAACTCCCGTAATTGGCCAGCACCTTCCTAGGCCAACCCCACCATTAAAAAAGGAGGAATTTTGCATCTGAAAGGTCTATAGAAACAGACCCCAAAGGAATAGATTTCTTCCTAACCCAGCTGGTGATCAGCTAATGCTTTCAGGCATGAGGATTGACAGCTCTTGCAATTCTGGCTTAGCTGGCATAACCACTGATGCTAATCACATCCTTCCCTCTCAGGTGTTCCTAATGTGCTGCTGCTGCCACGTTACCTACACCCAGAAGGTCGGATCCCTCCAGCAGCTTATTCAGGCAGCAATTTCCACAATATGGCATCAGTGAGTTCCAGAGGTTAACCACATTTTTTTCCAAACAGCATTGTTTATCCCAGATTCTTTGCCTTGCAAATTTGAGGACTTTTCTCTTTTAAAATCTGGGAAAAATGCTTGTTGAGCACCACATCTTTCAGTGCCCTTTCCCTTCTGGTTCTCCCAAACAGGGCATCTTTCCAGATGCCAAGGGAGCCTATGGGTGCCTGTTTCCCTGCACCATGGTTTGGGTCCACCATCCCTCATCATGCAGAGGAAGAGCCCCCACCCACACTCCCGCACACCCCAGGGGCCCCCGAGTCCCGAGGGAATGTCGTGCCATGGTGTGGCACTGGACTTACTTGCATAGGCAGGTTGTTGGCCATGGTGAAGCTGGGCATGGGCGGCAGCGCGCTGTACGTGTTTGTGAGCGCCGTGTCCGTCCTGCCCAACATGGAACCTGATGTGAAAGAGGAAACTATAATAGAATAGACAGATAGATGGACACATTAGTTTAACCACGATTACAACCAGCAATACAGTCTCAGAGTCTCATTTTCCCCAGAGGATGGATGGACGTGAGCGGGTTGATGGCATTACCGGGGGTGGTTGGTTGTGGGATCGGCTGGTAAACGCTTGTGCTGAAACTACTACTGATGGGAATGTGGCTGGGAGTGTTGCTGGCTTGTCTTCGCTGGTTCCTCAGCTTCTCTTCCCTTCTCCATTTGGCCCTTCTGTTGGAAAACCACACCTGGAAATACAGCATTTGAGAGACGTGAGTGACCTTACAAGGACTAGAGGCACGATGCCTCCCCCACGTAGCTCAAGGCCATGGCTTGCAGTGGAGCAAAGCAGCGGGTGAAAGCAAAGCCAGCTGCTGTTATTTTCCTGAAAGAGGGATATGGGCAAACACCTGATCATAAATATGGGTTGCCCTGTGCTTTGATAAGCCAGGAGTAACAAAATCAGAATAGTTATAGTAAAAACAATATTAGTTATAATTGCAGAGCAAATCAGAGCAAATCAGTACCTGTATCCTTGCTTCAGGCAGGTCTATTTTAGCAGCTAGTCTCTCTCTTGCAAACACATCGGGATAATGGGTCCTCTCAAATTCTGTAGAAGGAAATAGTCTTGCATTAGTTGCAGAGTTAATGCAGCTTACTGTAAAATCAGAGTTGTTCTTGCACTGCCTGTGCTCTAAATGCTCTTAAGAAGCATCACTGTATAGGCAAAGCTGAGCTTTCTGTCTGTGTCTTAGGATGGAGGACACCTTGCCTGCTGGGGAGTATTGCTATGGGGATGGGCAGGCTCGGATGCGATGCTGCATCTTTCAAGAAGCAGTGCGGGCTTCTGCCTCCACTGAGGGGGTCCCCAAGGCAGCTCTGACCCTGTCACCACGAAGCGAAATGGCACATGGCTAAATAACAGCGCAAAATGAGAACAGAGCTCTGCAGCAGGTCAGAGGCGAGGTGCACCCAGGCCAGTCAGGGAAAAGGGCACCTGGTCCCAGCCCCGGGCAGCGGCAGCACTGGGGATGAGGAGCGTGTGTAGGGGCAGGCATGGAGGACTCTGCCAGCCCCCTGCCTGCCCTCACCTCCCCGGGGGTGCAGCCCAGCGGGCAGGAGGAGAGTTATCCCCCAGAGAGCAGCCCGGGGTGCCGCATCGGTGGTTCAGTATGAGCTGTGCCCTGAATACTTTGCCTTTGAAAACCATTTGAACAGCTTTCCAGGGCATACCATGGCCACTAATGAATATTTGGAGCTCCGTTAATAAGAGAGCATGGAGGGAGCGCAGAGTTTAAATATATGCATAGATATAAGGCACAGAAATGCTGTGCTTACATTCAGCTGGTAGTGCAGTCAGGGCGCATTTTGCTTTTCTCTCCTGCTTCAGCCATAGGAAAATGTCACTCACCTTTCTCAAGGGCTTCGATTTGCTCTTGGGTAAAGGATGTCCTATTTCTCTGTAGCTTTCTTTTCAGCTGGAGTCTCATTTGGGCCTCATCTGAATCTTCTCCGTTAGAGCTGATGGAGTTAGTGTTTTCTCCTCCTCCCTCCTGTTGTGGACAGCCATCTGTGGAACCAAGAGTCAGAAAGTGAAATGTAGGTACCCTTGTTTTAAGATCCCTATCAGAGAAATAATGCAATTGGAAACAAGTTCAGCCATGTTTGCTGACACCCTCCCTTAAAAATGTCTCAGGTATCAAAGCAACTCAGTGCTGATGACATGGGTAACACAGAAACATTTCAGTTTCCAGCCTTATCGTAAGCATCAGAGATGAGGAATTATGATCACCTGGTCTTAATTTCATTTTGTTTTCCCTCTGGAATTAAAACTGGGTAAAAATACTTTCCCCTGAAAGTGATTCTTTCCATGAATCCCTGCTGGAGTGCCATGGCAGTCTCCTCTGTCTGCTGCATTTATTTACCTATTGCTATATTTAAAACAGTGATGTTCAGTATTTCAGATTATCTATAATCAGTAATTCCTATCTAATCAATTAGATGTTGATAGGTTTGCAGAAAATGCTATTAAGAAACCAAACCAAGCTTGTAATCTTTTTAAAAAAATATTTATCCAGTTTTTATTTGAATTCTGCACAGTCAATTTCATTTTAAAGGTTGTGAATTTAGAAGTGCCTGCATTGTTCTGCAGTTTTATTCAACTATTGTATGAGTGTGCATTGCCTTGACACCTATTACTGAGCACAGCTGTAATTATATCATCACCAAGAACAGGCTATAATTGCTGAAAATGGAATTTTATATTTAGATAAAAGGACTGTCCATTCTTTGTAATGTGTTGCACCAGAGAAAAGTAAGATTTCTTTTAAAATTTTAACATGTAATTTTAAAAGAAATAGTAGCGAGTTCACTAACTAGCTAAATACGCTGTTCTGCAGCTGAACGTTTGGCATATCATTTAAGTGGTCCATTTTTAATTAGGGCATTTCCACCACTTTTAATGTAATTTCTGTCATTAAACAGGGGAAAGTTTCATTGTGCTCGGTGCTCGGGTGGAGGCGGCTGCGGCCCCGGGCCGGCTTGTGTTGGGGGGCTCTGCGGGCACCCCCGGCCGCCAGGGCCGGAGGGACGGAGGCTGCTGGCGAGGCAGAGAAGTCGTTGTCCTAAATGAGCTCTCCCTCTCCTTTCAAAGCATATTTTTCGAAGCGTTTTGATGTCGCATAAAGAGGGAGCCAGGGTGAGGGACGCATGGGCTACTTATGCTAATTCCCTTGAAAAGTTACGCCAAAAATAAATAGCGACACTCCCGCGACATCCTTTAAATATTGTGGGAAATCAACTTTAAAGTAATATCATTTATAATCGGCGAACAATGGCCCTGGTCTTCAAAGCTCGGGGGGAATTGTGACAGGATCTGGTGGGACCCTTTCAACCACTTTGAAATGTTTTAAAACCCGAACTTTCTCCTCCATTTAAACACAGGGATTCAGCGGCCGTGGTCACCATATGGGCGGCCGCAGCCCCATTGAGGCGGCCGGCGGCGGGTGAATAGCGGGGGGGCGGGGGGAGCCGCCTTTCAGGGCACACAAAGCCCCGGGCCCGGGGACGGCCGCCGCGGCGGGGCAGCGCCCTGCCAAGCGCGGGTGGCAGCGCCGGGGGCCGCGCCCGCCCGCGGCGGGG
>JACBWW010000004.1:48978629-48988736 GCA_020086605.1 Lanius collurio
TTTTTTTTTTTTTAAAGCCCCTAAAAGGAGCGATCTCAATAGGGCTGTTCCACCTTCCAGACCTAATCCGTAAGAAAGCAAGTGAATGTCCGTCCCTATTATCCTATAGCCAGACCATCTGACGCTGGGTATAGGATTTGTTTCCTGGAAAAAAAAAAAAAAAAAAAAAAAAAAAAGACGCTGGGAAATAAAATCATTCCTTAGTTTCTTAGTGTCTTAATCAGTGAGGCGGAAAACAAGCAAAAAAAGATAGCAAACCAATTGCAGCACCTCTCAGCTATAGAGCCGGGATCAAAACATTGTAGCATCTGTTGAAAGAGAAAGTGTCTAAATCCTATAGAAGGCTTTAGTCTTATAAGAGGGAGGGGAGAAAAAAAAGATAAGAAACAGTGTCTCGGTGATCCCTAAAACCACTAAATCACTGGAGAATTTCTCCCGGATAGAGATGTCTCTTTTTGTTCTGTCAGCCCTCATGTATCCATTATTTTATTCACTGCTGCATGGCGTTTATCAGATTGAGACCATATTTGTACCCCTCTGAGACATAACCTCGCCTTATGCTTTTTGAGTAATGGACTCTTAAAATCCAGTAACATACCCCTGCAAGGGAAAAACATTAGAGGGAGCATGAATATTCCAGAGGAAATCCATTTTATTAATTTTAATTTTGCCATGCGGATGTTTTAAGTGCCTGCCTGCCTCCCCCTCGCCTCTGCTGCCCACGCACACACGCGCCCCCGGCCCGAGCCAGCCCTGCCCCGCACCGCTTCATTTCGGATATTGCGATTTAGGAGAGGGCTCCCGAGGTCCTTCCTGCCGCCACCGACGCTCCTGCCCGGGGCCTGCGTTCCCCTGCGGAAACTGCGCTCATCCCCACGCCACGGGAAGGGGTCACCACTGGCCCTCAAAAAGCCACCGGCCCCCCCAGCCCCCGCCTCCGGCACAGGTGGCTCTGCCGCAGCTCGGGTGCTACCGAGGACCGCCGGGCCCAGGTGTGCCCGCACCGCACCCGCGCAGGGGCTGTGCCTCCGAACACCGCTCTGCGGCGGGGAGCCCTAAATTTCTCAATTTAACCCCTTTCCTAAGGAAAAAACAGAAACCGCAAAAGCACGCCCGGGCGGGAGCGGAGGGCGCCCGGCCGCTGGGAGCCGCACGGGCGGTGGGTGCGCTGCCCTCCGCCAGCGCCGCTCCGCGCTCCGGCTCCGGGGCAGCGAGGGAAGGGCGTCGGGCCCTGGAGCCCGCCGAGAGACCTCGGGCCGGGCCAGGAAGCCGCAGGTAGGGGCAAGGCGAGGGCAGCGGGCGGCAGGAGCCGCCCCGGTTCCTGAGGTGAGCATCGGGCAAAACAAAATGTAAAAAGAAAACCCCACAACCAAACAACAAAAAACACCAAAGTGGGGGTGGGGGGAAGCGAGGGCTCCGCTCTATCTTTCTAGTGTCCTTCATAGACTGTTTTCTTCTCTTAAAACTGACATGTCTAATTGGCAAGCGGTGCCATATCGTGTCCAGAGGTCTCCTGTGGAACATTTCTACAGCTGTCTCCTTCAACTAGACGCTTATTCATGTCGCCTTAATGAGAAACAAAACGATCTCTAATGAGCAATTACATAGCGACAGAATTGTTCCCATAACAAATTCTTGCGTGTGACAGAAACATCCTTTGTACCAGATATTCCGCACACTGTTACCGATTTTTTTTCCTTGCGGGGTGAAAACAAAAAGCAGGTTGTTGTATATAGACACCTCTTCTAAAGGAATGACCAGAGCCAGGGAGAGCCGAGCCTCAACAGAGCCCGTATTCAAAAAGAAGCCATTAACCATCTTAAGTATGTAACGTAACATCCCATTATCCTTCATATTATCCCCTTGTCATTCCTACAACAAATACCTATTAATCTTCAGGATAAACAGTTTCCTATATTTACAAAGTTGTTTCGGGTCCATTGAGGAGGAATTATATTCAGCCCTATGGAGATAGTTACCGATCGCCCCGGCTTTGGGGAGAGACCCCGGCGCGGGAAGGCGGCCCGGGCAGGGAGCAGGGGCCCTAATTACCGGGTGATGGGCGAGGTTCAGGCTCAGCCCCGGATCCCGCCCGACTGCAGCAGCGTATGCTGCTGGGCTCCACTGCCCACCGCCGGGCCGGGGCCAGACGCTCACCGT
This sequence comes from Lanius collurio, assembly GCA_020086605.1. Lineage (NCBI taxonomy): Eukaryota > Metazoa > Chordata > Aves > Passeriformes > Laniidae > Lanius > Lanius collurio. Next base: position 48,980,790 of record JACBWW010000004.1, read on the forward strand.
GCCGCCGGCCCCTCACCCACCTGCCTGCCCAGGGAGGCGGCGGGACGAACGCCCGCCACCCTCAGCCCGGCGGCCCGGGAGGGGGCAATACGGACCCACGTCGGGGCCATCCCCCCGGACGAGGCCGAACCGAGCCGATCAGGGCCGCCCCGGGCTGGGGAGCGGCGACCGGGTTGTCCCTTACCTTGTGTGGGCTGCCCAGGTACCGAGGTGCCGGGATACCAGCCGGGTCGGGTGCCCCAGGTCCCCGTCTGCCCGTTCAGCATCCTTAGCTTGTCGTACATCCCGTCGGCACCCATCTGTTGCTTTTCGCTAGCCAGGTTGCGTAGGACTCTGTTTATCGACGACACCTGGAAGGCAAAGGACAGGAAAGGCAATGGTAGTGCGGTAGCGCGCTCCCCGCCAGCCACCCGCGCAAGCCCCGCGTCCCTCTGCGCAGCGGGCGGCTCGACCTGGGCGCAAGTCAAGGCTTCCCTGAGCGCCGGCTGCGCGCTGCGGCCGCCCCGCACCGCCGAGTCCCAGCCGCCCCGACTCGCTCACTGCTGGTGGTGGTGGTGCAAACAAACAAACAAACCACGGGGGAGGAGGGGGGGGAAAAAAAAGCAAAGAAAAAAAAAAGCCCCAAACCCAACCCTGCAAAACCAGAGTGATGGCTTCGACTGATGCTCGCAGTCCTGAGGCGCCAGGCGCAGGGGTGACCCGCATACTGTTTTTTATTTTTTTCCCTCCTTAAAGGCATTTGTCAGATTCTGTATGAAAAAATGCGTCTGACCCTGCCACATGCAAATGATGTGAACCTGCTATCGTCTCCTCTGATACCAAAACAAAGGAAGCGGAGGCTCGCTACGGCTACCCAGCATTGTACACAGCACACAGGAAGGTTTTTTTCATGAACTTACACTGGGTATATTATCGTTGGTACAGACCCCCTCTGATAGTAATCTGTCTCGAATCTCCCACGCAAAGATGGAGGGGCACTCTCGTTTATACTGCGCTATTTTGCTTACAACTTCTGGAGTCGCTACTCTCGGTTTACTACCTCCGATTGCCCTGGGTCTGATGGAGCCAGTTTCGTAATACCTGCCCAAAATTTTACTCACACATCCATTCGACACCTGGATAGGGAAGTGGACAGAAAATCACATTATTAATAATTTCAAGACAAAAATAAAATTGTTTAAGTATGCATTAAACAATGACAAGCTTACGTTTTGATTGTCCAGCACTTGGACTTTTGCATCTGCATGGGTCTATAACACAAAAATATACCTTAAATGGTATGAGAACTTACTTAGAGAGTCTTTTTTTTTCTTAAAAAAAAAAAAAAAATTACATTCGTGGCCCTACCCTCTACAAAAGTGATACTTTAAAAACATTTGGAAGAAAAAAAAATCATCTGGTCAAAACGTAATTCTCTTAGTATCAATATTAAAATACTCCTTAAATGCGAACAATAGGTAAACTAGACTAGTCTCTATCCTTCTCACTGCTCTTAGCCAAAGGACTTGCGGGGGAAGGGGTGAGTGAGGGGTTTTCAAGACCTACATTTACAAAATACCCCTGAACTGCGCCAGATTGCATGAGTGTCCGTAAGGACAGATTCTGGGCTAGAACAGCGTGGCTTTGAGGGGGATTCTTTTTTCTTTTTTTCTCTCTCTTTTTTTCGCTTTTTTTTTTTTTTTTGGTATTGTTTTGCTTTTTGGAAGAAAAAAAAAAGGGTAAAAATTAAAAAAAAAAGCAGTAAGCCACGCCAAATGCATACAGATATCACAAAATCATAAGTAAATACGGGGGGGAAGGAGGGAAGGAGAGGAAACTGAAATTATGCCGAGCTGTATAATTCAGTTTATTACAGCAAACTAACTGTAACGACAGTGCAAGTTATTACTGGATGGAAATAAGGGGGAACGAAAAGTAAAAATTTAAATATTTTAAAAGGCATATATATATATATATACGCATCGAAAGGTCTATTTGCAGCAACAATCAAGCAGATGGATCGTTTTATTAGGCTGGAAGGCGGGTGGTGGTGGTGGGTGGGTGTGGGGGGGTCGCATTAGCGCCCGGGCGCCCGGCGGTGACACAGCGGCGCTGGAGCGGAGCGGACGGAGCGGTGGGAGGACGGGGGGCGCCGCCGCCTTCACCTGCAGGATCCGGGAGATGTCGCAGGGCCGGGCGCCGCTGTGAGCGAGTTCCACGATCTTCTGCCGCGTGGAGTCGGGCAGCGGCCTCCCGTTGACGAACACCCCGCCGAGCTGGTTCACGCCGCTGTGACCTGCGGGAAGCACAGCACCCACCATAGCACCCTCCGCTCCCGCCCGAACCGCGCAGCCTCCGCCGAGCCACCGAGCGCACCGCTCCCCTCCGCCCCGCGCAGCACCGCCGCTCCACTCCGCTCCGATCTGCCCGACCAGGGCCGACAGCTCCCGACCCGGGTCCGGCCCCGGCCCCGCCGCCATCCTCGCCCTCTTCTCCCCGGGAGCCATCGCGGCTCCGAAAATGCGTCCTCGGCGCACTCCCCGTCTGCGAAACCCGTGTCAGCCACAAACCCCGAAACCCAACCCAAAAGCCCAGAATATTCCTGGCTGGATCGCCTTGGGTTGCTCCTTTGCTTTGCCTTTTTCCTTTTTTTTTCCCTCCCCACAAAAAAAAAAAAAAAAAATAAAACCCCAAAGCCCAAGCCCAAGCGAGCCTGCCTGCATCCGCACAGCCGCAGCTCGCTTCGCCAAAAGCAAAGCGAGAGGCTGCCTCGCCAGTGCCCAACCTGAAGCTCCAGGCTTTGGAGGGTCTCCCAGGAGAAGCTCTGCTCTACGCGCTCTCCGCTCTCCTCTCTTTGGAGCCTCCTGATAAATTGACTCCAAGAGCCCAGGCTTCTTAGCAATAAATAAGCTCCAAATATAGAAGAGGGGGAAAATATGATGAGCCTCTCTGACATTTGTCTTTAAAATAAAACTAGCTGCACGTCAAGTTTGAGCTTAATTTCTGGAAATAGGCGGAAGTCGCCCCGGATCATGCATGGAAGGCTAATTGAAAAGATCAGTTGGAGCACTTGTGGCAGGCGTGTCACTTTATGACAGTACTCTGCTTTTGAAAATTGCATCGTCACGACAAATAGTAGCATGATAAAACGACCCTTTCTGTCCGCATTTGGATATCACTCAGACTAGATTGAACTCTACTCGCTCTCCCTCCGAGGGAGGCTGCGGTTTGCGGTAGCCGGGGGCTCTGCGCGGACACACCGAGGGGGCGCGCTCCCCGCGCAATGGATTCGAAGTGACATCGGGGCTGGGGAATTTGCCGCCCCGGCCCAGCAGCGCGGCCGGAGCTGCGACCTGCGCTTCCCACCGCGGGGAGAGGAGCCCCGCGTCCCTCCCCGCCTGCGCCCCGGGGGGCGGCGGGCTGTGCCCCGGCGGGCGGGCCGGCTCGGGGCGGCGGTGGGCGGCCGGGGGCGCAGTCCCGCGGCTGCTCCCCCCGCTCCTCAGCCAGCGGCCCCCTCGTCCCCGTAAATGCGTGCGGGGAGACTCTCGCCGACATAAAAAATGGCAGCGGGGAAAGCAAAATCAAAGTTTCACTTAAAAGGTTAAGCCTTAATCATTATATAATTTCCCTGGAGAGCGGTGTAGATCTCGCCCAGTGGCAATGATTATGCGCCTTGTATTCTATTGCTAGTCATCTAATAGGAAAACATATGGTGTCAATTTGGATGCTCTGCACCATATACACCCAGGAGTTATTAACACAAAGCCTGAAGAGCCCGCCGCGACCTTTAAACAAAATAAAGGCTTCACCCGAATGATATCTTTTCTGCGTTTTGCAGTGGCGATCCCAAACGGCCGAGTGAAGGCATTCCCCATTACCATAAACCCTCGGCACGCCACGGCCAAGGCCAGCCGCAGCCGTCCTTGTGAGAAGCAGGTAAAACCCTCCCTGGGCTGCCGAGGCTCAGATTTTGCTCGGGATAAATTAAAATACATCACACGGACACGCACGCAGCGGCCTCGAAAGATATATAAGGACAAAACCTCCACAAACTAACATCAAAACAAACAAACAACAAAAAAATCCCCCCCCCCCAAAAAAAAAAAAAAAGAAAAGAAAAAAAGAGCGCTTCAGTCAAGGCATATCTGAGAAATCTCTAAAACCTCTATTTTTCCGGATGCTTCTCAAGAGGGAGGACAACTTATTAATGGGTTTAACGGTGGGATGTTAAAGGGGCCCGAGACCCGCGCATCCCCTGTCAGGCTCCAGAGGAGCACTGGGGTGGGGGCCGACCGCTCCGCGCAAGGGCCGCGCAACTCAACCTGCGCCCGTGGCCGCCGCTGCACGTGCAGAATAAGAGGCCCCTCGGTGCGCGGAGCCCACCGCGCGGGAGATCCGCGTCCCGAGGAAATGGGGCCTACTCCGGACGGGCTGGGACCTCATCCCCAGTCCCTCCGACCTACGGGCAGCCCCTTTCTCCGGGGCGTAAAGAGAGGCCACTTCTCTCCGGCCACCACACCCGACGCGGTCTCCGTGCACTCCCGCCTTGTGCCGGCGCTTTCCCCTCTGGGAAGAGCGCAGGCCTATCCACGAGGTCTTAAACAGCAACAGCAACCCCAACAACAACACAAAAATACCCCCTCCAAAAAATCATAATCCACAGAGGCATCAGAATCGGGAAGCAAATAAACCAGAAGACAGCAAGGAAGTGCACCTAACACATAGTGGCTTTTTCCTGCTCAATTCCCGCTGCAGAGAAGGTAGGGATGCAGCCCAGGATGGGCCACGAAGTGGGCCTGGCCCCGTGGCCCGAGAGCCGTGACAAGGTTCTCAGCCCCTTCCCCGCCGCCCACGGAGGTACCCGCACCCCGACGGGGCGGGCGGCGCTCCCCGCCGCGCCGGGCCCCGCTCCCGGTGGAGCCACCTCCCCTCCCGGCCCGGCGTGAGCCCTCCGCCCCGGTCTGCCGGCCCGCTCCTGCGCGCCCGCGGCCGCCCCGCCTGCCCTCCGCGGCCGCGAAGGGGCGCGGAGTCACTTACTGTTCTGCATGTTGGGCTGATAGAGCAGTATCCCACGGGGGTCGCCTATAGCAGTCTATCAGTGACAAAATAGGCGTTAATCAGGGGAGGCAGTGCACACAGTTAAGCTGCAAGGAGGCTAATATCTCACCGGCTAACTTTGTTATCTTAGGCATCTTCCCCCGATTAGTTTAAGGATTTGGGGGCTTTAATACCTCAAGGCAAAAATGTACATATGTATCTCTAACTCGCAGGGGAAAAAAATTAAGAAAAGCAGCCCGCCAAGTGGTTTCTCGTTTTAATTGCATGCAGGTGGCGTATTGCCTCGTCGTTAGTGCTCTTCGCTGAGGTGGTGTATTAAGTGGAGCGACAACAATCACAAAGAGAGTCCGAAGTCATGTTTTTAAACTTGCCTGAAAGCGGGGTGGACTGTCCTCTCATACAATTTAGGGACTCGCACATCTGCGTGTCACTAGTTAAAGTCTTCCCTCTAGGACAAAGCAGAAGAAGTACATTAAAAAGTGTGGAGCGACGCCGGGAAGGTGTGCGGGGCGGCGGGACGCGGCCCGGGGGGAGCGCAGCGGAGCGGAGCGGGGCGGGCGGCGCTGCGCGGGGGCTGCGCGGGCACCGGCGGCGAGGGTGGGGGGGGTGAGGGGGGAACCCTCCACCGGCTGCCCTGCGTGCTGGGAGCGGGGCTCCATTTTTACCTCCGGGTATTTCCTCGAGTTATTTATTTTTTTTTCCCTTTCCGCGCGGCACTAGCAACTTTTTCTCCCCCAAACTCCCCGTCTTGTGATTAACTTCTTTTTTGGTCTTTAGATCTTCCCCTTTTTCACTGTACTGTGACACACGCTGTCTACCTCGCCTCACTGCTTTAAAAAGTAAGAACAGGAGGGGGTGAGAACTGTTAAACAAAGCCTACAGAAAGCGAACAATGGCTTCCATTCTGCTCCTCTACCCAAACCCCGAGTGCAGAAACCCAGGCTCCTTAACCAGCCGCGCAGCTTCCCAACTCAACGGACCAACAACCCTCCAACTTACAAAGAGCAGAGAAACAAGCCCCTTCTCCCTTCATTAGTGCCTGCCTTGACCCAGCGCCTGGACAGTCCCCAGCGCCTTCCCCCCCACCCCCCCGCTCGCTGGCTCCTTCCCTCCCTCCTTCCACTACTCCCTCTCTCCTCCTCTCGCCACCTTCCTTCCCTCCCTCCCTCCTTCCCTCTCCACCCCCGCCACCCCCCGGCCCACTTATTTATTTATTTATGCGTCCCCATGTATTTATTTGAAATCGTCGCGGGTGAAAATGGAAAAGTAATTTCTCGTTATAAATATCTGGCGGTAATTGTGTTACTGGTGCGAGTTGTTAGGGGTTGTAAAAAGATACAACAGCTCAGTGGGGTGCTCAATTGGGGAGGGACAATTACAATAAAGAGCCCATTCAAGGGGGTTGCTAAAAAAAAAGGAGGTAAAATAATGAAATAGTCGCAGCCTTCATTTTCTCTCCTTTTTTTCGCCTAAAAATACTCATTCTCTTTCTTTTGCGCCTATAATGAATATTAATTTTACTCTTCCTGCATATGATGGAGAAATCAAAGAGGCACGTTTCCCCATTCAGGACTAGCCATGGTATAATTTATTAAGTAGCTTTTAGTAATCTTAAATCCATAAAAATAAACATCAAACAAGTACTTTCTCGCAGCATGAAGACTTTAACTGGTAAATATTTACTGCTCTTTGGAGAGCTACCTGATTAGCAGCAGAGCAAGCTACACTGTACTTCAATGGAGACGTGGTGATATCTCCTTCAGCTGAACTGAACGTGAAGTCATCCCTTTAATACACCGAACACGTCTGCATAGACACACACTGAACGGGAAACCCACTACTCCAGATACAATTTCCTCCCATATTTCATGCACAAATCATAAACACGGGGCCTAGGGGGTGAAAAAAGCCCTCCAAAAAGGCACCAGCAAACTTCCAGCTCTCAGCTCTGCCCCCACGGACCTGAGAAATGACACTGAGTGGGTTTAAAAGAAAAGAAGGGGGAAAAAGAAAGAGGGGGGTGGGGGGGAAAGCCACGAAACAAAACAAACCCAAACACAGTCGAAAGCAGTTTTTCAATAGAGGGCGAGGGTAACCAAGGTCTGCAGCAAGGTAAGAGGAGGCGTGGGGCAAGGAGCTGCGTGTCTGCTCAGCAACTCGCCACCGCCTCCAGCCAGCGGCCGGGCAGCCCCGGCCAGGCCCGCCGGCCCCGCAAGACAAGCGCGAAATCGCCTTCTCCTGCCGTGCCCCGCACTCGCTGCTACCCCGCAGGACCCCCGACACACCGGGCCCGCGGGACGCGGCCGGCTCCCTCCGAGAACTGGGATGCAATTTGCCGTGTCCTAATAGGCCAGGCCTAATCTGCAACTCGGTTTTTAATCTCGAAATCTTCATATAATCTCATGGCAGAGAGCATTTTTTCCCCCTCTCCTGGTGAAACCGTAATTAGACGTTAAGGGCAAAGTTTCGCGTTCCCGGAGCAAACGCGAAAAAGATAAAAACGAATCAGTTTGCTATGAGTTGTTGGTGAAGGTCAGCAGCTATAAACATTTATTGTCAAGGCCCACTTTTATTATTTTATGCCCCTAAGATGGAGAAGATGCAGTCACTTTTCTTCTCTGGTACCTTGTTGTGGTTTTCTAAAACAGGCTCTGCCAGGTACATTGAATCATTCGAGAAAGTTTGTTTTTAAACTTTCCAGAAATTATTCCTGCTCTGCGCGCCCATGTAAACCCTCTGTGCGAAGTGTTACAAGGTTAAATTCAAACCCAGAAATTTTTTTGCAATTGCACTTGCGAGGGAAAAAGGAATCAAGTTTATTGTTGCCCTTTGCTGGAGCAAATATTATTTTTTTCTTGCATAGCTAAGAGTTTGCAACTTCTTAAAAATTAAAAAAAAAAAAAAAAAAAA